>ML787391.1:323284-404918 GCA_009831015.1 Picea engelmannii | reverse complement strand
AAACTTTAAAACACTGATAACAATTACAACAACATCACAATCAAGCATACATTGTAACACAAATATAATACATCAATTGAAACATTCAATGATGAGAAAATTAGAGTTAGATAGAATTAATATGATGGAAAATAAAGTTGAATTCTATTAGGAAAAATATCTCATATCTCATACATAAAAACCAGAGTATAGCTTTGTTACCTCAAAACATTACATCAGGGAGTCTATACTCAACCATTTGAACCAAAAAATGTCCTTCTAATGCTGCATTTATAGTCTAAACAATGAGTGACAACACAAAATTAGATTTGGATCCTCTAACATAGGATTCTCCCACTTAAAACTAAAAATATGACATTTGTACAAGTGGAAAAAACAAACTACTAAAAACATGGAACATGTTGGAAACCACTCTAACACCATAATCTTTGCATAGTGAGGTGTTCCTTGAGAATATCCTTCATTGCCATGTGTCTACCAGCTCCAAATGACATTCAATCATCTGTGCTAAGGTCCACTAGCCACCTGGTAATTGTTGATTCCCTCAAAATGCATGAAAACATGAATTGGCAGTGAATCAAGAAGTGTTGACTGTCTCATCCAGTTTGTATCAGATTTCACAGCGAATTCCATAGAAGATTCTCTAGCACCCAACTATGTAGATAATTTCATAGCATATTTCGTAGAGAGCTTACAATTTTTTCTGTCTAGGTCAATTTCGCAGCAGATTTCACAACCACTGTGCATCTCATGTATGTTATCAATCATTTCACACCGCATTCCATAGCTAACTTCAAATTTTTTCTATGTTGGTCATTTTGGAGTGTCAAGCAGTGCAAAATGTCCTATATCTATCTAGGTTGGGTAGTTTTAGCAAAAAATACCCAAAAACCTTAGCAAAAGGTGTATAATCCTGTAGATGCCTCCAAATAGGGTGTAAGCATGATACTTTCAACAAAACCTTAAAAAATAAAGAATAACCATCTTAAAAAATGAGAGTCTTTAAGCATTCCATTTCACCTCCTAAGTCTACTACTTCTTCTACCAGTAGCTTGAGCTAACACATTAAGATTTATCTGAGCTAAATCATGTTTGAAGGGATGTAACTCCAACTTGAGCTTTTTGATCTGAGACTGTAAATCTAATTTATGACTATATAGATTTCTGAGCTCCCTATGAATGGGCAAAAATATCCTTGTTGTGAACCTAGATTTGTCTATGGTTTCCATATACATATCCATCAGATCCTTTATCTTTTTCCTCTCAGCCAATCCTTCTCCCTACAAGTGAGAAATATCCTTTCTAGCATCTTTGAGCCATGTGATTAGTCTCTTGATGGTAGGGTTATCAGAGGGAGCGGTGATGTCTATGATTTCAACATGTTTCTCAACATTCTCGATTTTACCCTTATCCTTCCTCTTGACAAGAGATTCTGTAATGAATTCTTGTTCAATAGTTTCCTTCTTGGTTGATGACCTTTTGAAGGTCATCCTAGATCTAGTCCAACTCCAGTAGTAGGTGAGGGGAAGAGTAACTTTCTCCCTTTCTTTCCTGTGCTTTTAGATGAGGGAATTTCTTCTAGTTCTAGAGAAATTTGGGGTCAAAATTCCCTCTGTGAAGAGTGATGAGATCCTCCTTCCTCTTCTTCTTGTTCCATAGGTACCTCATAATATTTAGCAATGTGTTTTCCCTTTCTCTTTTTGCTTGTCTCGATGTGAATAACATTGTCAGGTTGAAGAGGGATTTCCACCTTAGATTGAGGAGTATGGTATATATTTAGTCGCATATGTGCAGAGGAAATGAATTTCTCCCAAGCTATGATTTTTTTCTTCAACTCCTCCATCACAGGCATCCTAATCAACCCTGAGTGGAAAACCCTTGTGTCCATAGACTTGGACTTGGCTTGGACCCTATCAGCCATTTTCCCCATACTCCTAAGCAAATAGAAAGGGATGTTCATTAGATTTTTTCCTGTGAAGTGAAACAAAAGTCTAATGTGGTATTGGTAAACCATATTGAATATTCTCTCACAGGTAAAATATCTCTGGATCACCTTTAACATCTTGTCAAATCCCTCAACCAAGTGGCTCCTAGGAACTCCCTTTGATAGGTTATCTCCCTGATATTTTGGCTTGAGGAACTCCTTAGAGAAGGCTACATTAAGAGTCATACATTTAAACCATCTTTCACCAGTGTTCAGCATCTCAGTGGTTGTTGCAATGCTGGCTTCAGATACCTCCAGTTCAAAGGTTCCCACCTTGATTTTAGTGCCATCAAAATTTAACGAAAACTCTATGGCTACCTCAAGGTGTCCCCTCTGCATATTCTGACATAAACTTAAACATCCAACCCTCTAGAAGACCTCTATGATCAGAGGTTCAACATAAAAAAAATGCATATCATAAGGATCAGTCCTAAATACACTCCAACACTCGTGAAAATTATTCTTTTGTGGTGTATCCATTTTCTATAAACAAGAGGAAAATCACTACAATAATCTGAGAGATATGAGAGGCCAAACAAGGACAAAGGTCTTAGGGTTTGAATCATGGTCTCTTTCAAAGCTAGCTTCTTTTAAGGATTCAAAGTTTTCCTTCTACTTGACTTCTGAGATAATGATGGGGAAATATGATGGTTATGAAGTGGAATACAAATCCTTGGAAAAAAGGATATGCAAGGAAGAAGAAACTTTCAAGGTTTTAAACTAACATTTCACCACCATTTGCAAGGTCATCACCAAATTAATCAGTAAGGTTCTTTCAAATTTCCAATGTAGACACACTTTAGATTTGAAATAATAATTAAAAATATAAAGGAAATGAGTTTATGCAGGTTATGTGATCAAATGATAATGATCTAAGTTTGATACACAAGCTCATAGTGCTAGAACATGGGATCCGTAGCGCAATTCATAAAAAAATTCGTAGTATAGCAGCAAGGGAAAAGAAAGAGATAGGTACAGTGGTTATGACAAAAATATTGGTTCAATTGTAGTAGAAGAGGCTGAAAATATTGCAGATAGGCTAAGAATTTGGTGATAGAAAAAGTAAAGGGGCTGGTTGGTAAAGGGATCCACAATTCCCAGTGCCAGGTGCTATGAAAATTGAGCACAACCTTAATATGATCTTCAATAGAGCTAAAACAACTCAATGAGTACCTGGACACCGTGGATTGAATGTATATATTCTTCAGAGAGAATGAAACCACCTGTAACATATCTAACCTCCAATTCCCCTCTGCCAGCTAGTCTGTAGCAGATTTCCCAGTGCTCATCTAAACTTAGGAGTTTCTACAGCACCGAACTAGGAGAAAAATTCAAATCTTTGAGAAAACATTTAGACAACCTTAAATGACTAAATCCTAACTTATTTCCTTTAAATCAAGGATGTTGAAAAACAATGAGATCGACTGACAAAAACCTAATAAGTGCAATAATGGTAAAGAGGAAAGGTGTGCTCAAGATGCACTAGGAAAACTCCTGATGAGATGGCAACATACTAAAATGACTTTATTTGAACTTCTAATAGGTAGAGGGACAAAGTGGAGGGGTTTAAGTGTATAGTGGAGATAGTGACATGTCAGACTAATGGTGGCATAAGGGTGATGTTGATGGATTTCTAATCGTGTGATGAGATGAAGGTATAAAGCAAAGGAATGAAGCAAAATTATAAACCAAAGGTATGGGCCAACATTCAAGCTTACATTTATTTTGTGCTAAGACCTAAGAAAACCATAAGGAGAAAATCAAAAGTAAAGCTTAAACAAGACTAAAGATAAAAATTAAAAACCTAAGGATGAATTTGACCCATAACAACTTCATGTGATAGCATTGGCTCCGGGGATGATTTTAAGGATGGAAATTTATTTTAAAAAGTAGAAACCTTGGTGAATATTACTAATCCTTGATATGCCAACTATAGATGTTTGGCGATATTTTTGTAAAAATATTCAAATTTCTAAGGATTTTATATAGTTTGTATAAAATTTTGGCAATTTTTAAGGTAAAATCATTTTATCTTATACAATTTGGGCGAATAATTTTTACAATAACGAATATTTTTTGGGGGAAAGCCATGGAAAGTTATCCCATGAAAGAAATGTATCCCCTAAAATCATCCTTGATTGGCTCCACAGGGGATGGCATGCTCCCTGTGAGCTACCAAGAACAAACAAATTCAGTGTCTTATCCAAGGGATATGGGGTCATTTATTCAATTATAAAGAAAAACAAAAAGTGATATTTATAATGGATGGGAAAACCACTCATGGCTCAATAAAAATACTTCTTCAGAAAGTTCCCATTAACAGGGCCAACAAAAAATTCAGAATCCTCCATGTTATGCAATTTATAAGTATTATTTTGAAACACCTCAGAAATATTGAAAGGACCAATCCACAAGGCTTTGAATTTACCATATTTTCCTTTGTATTACTTGGGTGCATCCCACTTGAGCACCAGATCTCCCTGCTGGAAATATTCTTTTCTTACCTTCTTGTCAAAGGCTTGCTTGATCTTTTGTTGATGATTTTGTGCTTTATCAAAGAGATTATCCCTACTCTGATGTACTTCTACTAGATGATGTATCCTTCTAACCATATCATTAGGTTCTCCTTGTTGATATTGAAGGAAATTTGCCACTGGAAAGGCAATATGTGTAGGAAAAATTGCTTCAATCCCATATACAAGTTGAAAGGGGGAAATACCAAGTGATCTATTTGTAATAACTCTATCATCCCATAAGGAAAATTTCATCTTTGAGTCCCATGCTTTCTTATTGTCCTCTAGTAACTTCTTGATGATCTTTACAAGGATCTTGTTAGAACACTCTGCTAAACCATATCCTTTGGGTTGATAAGGAGTAGAATGGACTAATTAAATCCCATACTTATCACAAAACTTCAACAATGGTTCATCTTTGAAAGAGGAATCATTATCAGTAACAATCTTTCTTGGACAACCAAATATTGACATGATATCCCCAAGAAAACTATTGATTACCTCGTGGGAGGAACTCATTGTAGGAGTGCTTCTATTCACTTGGTGAAATATTCAGTTGAAGTCAAGATCCCATGGTGTTGACCACTTGATTTTGGATGAATTTCAACAATGAATTCAAGTCCCCACTATTGAAAGGGGCCATAAACTAGCATAGGCTTCGGAGGAAAAGATTTGAGTTTCTACTTTTCTAAAAAACTTGTGACATTTGTCACAAGATCTAATATTTGCACAAACATCAGTAAAAATTCTAGGCCAAAAATACCCATCTCTGATGATCTTATATGTTGTGGTTCTCCAAAAGTGATGACCCCCACACAAGCTATCCTAAAAATCAGGCATGGACTTTTGAGCCTCCTGTGGATCTAGACATCTCAAGAGAACCCCTGGTGGATCTTTCCAATACAATATGTGATCAATGAGACACTATATGATTACCTTTAGCTTCAAAGCTTCTACCTTGTTCTTCTCCAAACCATCAGAAGGCTACAACGTTTGCAGAAAATAACTGATTTCTTTGTACCAAGTGCATTATGCCAAGTTGGGACTAATATGAGAGCTTTTGAAAGAAATATCATCTTGCTGATATTCTAAGTTTAGGTTCATGAAATTAACCCCTAGTGTTTTGCAATTTGATCCAGACAACAATCTATCTAAACCTTGTCCTTTCACCAATTTTGTAGGCTTCATTTCAAGGTCAAATTCCAAAATTTTTGCAATCCATTTGCTCCTCTTTCCATCTATGTTAGGTTGGATGAGTATTTCTTCCATAGAGGATAATGGGACATAGGAAATAATCTTGGAATGCAGAATGTATACTCTTAAGTATTTGATGGATTTAACCAAAGCATAATCCATCTTTTCCATAATATCATACCTCATCTGTGCATCCCTCAATGCCCTGCTAAAAAAGGAAATAGGTTGTTCCAACCCCTCTGTGTTTTTTTGAAGAAGGACAAAAACCAATGTGTCATATGAGGAAAAACAGAAAACCATAAATTCCTTGGAATAATAAGGGATGATGAGAATAGGTTCTTCAGTCAATGCTTGTTTGATTTGGTCAAAATAATCCCAAGATTCAACAATCTATTTCACCTCATTCCCCTTTCTAAGAATAGATGTTATGTATTTAACCAATTCAACAAAGTTAGAGATGAATCTTATCAGAAAAATGATTTTACCCAAGGAAGACTAGACTTCCTTCTTGGATCTAGGAAGAGACAGAGTATAGATGGGATCTACTCTACTTGGATCAATCCTCACCCCTTTTGCTAATACAATATGTCCCAATAACATGCCTTCTTTCATACCAAACAAATATTTCTTAGGTTTGAGAGATAGTCCAAACTTTCTACATTTCAGGAATACCTTTTTCAAATGATGATAATGTTCCTTATCATATCTTGAAAACACTGTAATGTCATCTAGATAGATGACCACACATTTTTCCTTCTCCCCAATAAAGGAAATATCCATTGCTCGCTAAAAGGTTTCTCTTGCATTCATTAGTCCTATTGGAGCCGTCTTTTTCAACTAGTTTAAATGTAATTTTTAAAGTCAAATGTTGGCTTTTAAGTTCTTTTTTGCTTCGTAACATTTACCAGCTAAAAATTTCAAGTAGTCCCGACATGCCAAATAGCGAAGGATGTTATGTTTCATAAGTCACCACTTTTTAGCGTTAAACGAAATTTTTTATTTTTTGTACCTCGGGATATCATGCCTTAAGAGTTACAAGTCACAAGATTTACAAGCCCCGATGTACGAGGTTGCGAAAAGTTTTAAAAGCTTACCTCATGTGAAAGCTGAGAGTAATTTTCTTTAAATCCCAGTCAAGTGATGTTGGGATTTCGCGTCTCGACGTTCACTCTCTCCAAAAACATTACCGTCATAACTCTGATAGACGAAGCCGCGATACTTTTACATAAGTAACCCGAGTTAGTGTCTGGAGTGATTAGTTTTGACCATGGTTATAGTCTCTCAGGTTTTCGCGACTCGGCATACGTTCCTCCTCGAAACTGTACCTTCAAAACCCCAAGTGGCGAATTCACGATATTTCTCAAGTATTAATTAATTAAAACACTTAATCTAGTTTACCTTCTGGTTTAAATAGATCACATCATCTTGATCTCAGGATTTTGTGGCTTGGCTTATGCTCCTCCTGGAAACTATACCTTCAAAGCCCCGAGTCGCGAAGTCGCGATATAAATTAAAACATGATAAATTAAACACTTAATCTTGTTTACGTCCTTGCTTAACTAAATCTAATCATCGCGATCTCAGGTTTTAGAGGCTCAAAAGGTTAGAGTGAAAGCTCTCGATATGGAGAACGTTGAAAGGTTGATTAATGTTTAAGAAAGCTTAATTAAAGAAGCTAAGCCAGCTTAATCAGTGTTCAATGCAAATAGTAATATGCACAATCTACGAGGTAAATTTAAATTTTCCTTATGCCAACTTTTGTCACGAACCGTCAAAATTTATGGCATTAATTGGAAATGAGGCGAAGCGACAAGTAAGGATATGGTTTTTATTGCTAAATCTGTCTCTAAAAATGATTTGACCATTCTATTCATAAGGACGTCGAGGTTTTAAATGGTCGAAGATATAGATCTTTTTCTTTCTGTTCTATTCATAAATCTCATTTCTATCCTACATAGAGAAGTTTTTCTCAGCAAGTTGACTTCTGTATGTATACACATTTTTATCACAGGAGAGCTAAATCAGAATCCCCTGTCACGGCCCCACGAAAAGCGTCCAAGGCAAGTGCTGAGATTTCAGGGCAAGGCTCTGATAATGTTTTTGATACTTCACCACGAAGCGTTGATTCTATACGAACCTAGTCATACATCTCCAAGGTTCTGCAATCCGATTTGGTGAACTATTCGGATGATTCCAGTGACAACGAGAAATATGAATTGACCACCAAATACAAGATCGTCGTCCAAGCAGAGATGCACAAAGTAGCGGCAAGGCCACATCTTCTGCCTTACTATGACATGATCCGATGGGCGCTAGATCATGTAGATATCCTGACCAAAACCATCATCAGGGAGTAGAAGGTCACTGTTGGGACCTTTAGACCAGAAAACTTACAGGCTATGTACAAGTTGCCACCCACGTCGAACTTCACATACAATGCCGAGTTTCTGGAGGATTTTAAAGAAAAGGAATGTGAGAAATATGGAAAAATATTATCTAGTTTGATCAAGGATTGGGTCTCACACCCGTGAAGTTCAGGGAAGATAGAAATGGAGTTTATTCCATATCTTCTTTGGAACCATAGTTCATATACATAACAATGATGACCTGTAGATTGTATGGGATGGAAGGCACCACACTTTTTTTCCTCCCATGGGTGCCTCTAATGCATACAGTCACAGAAGATTGTTCCTTCAACTGGGCCAAACTGTTGTCAGATAGTCTGACCATTCGGATTATAGAGTATTGGATGCAACAGGAAAGCGGGAAGGCCGCTTCATTTTTTATGTTTGTGTACATCATGGACGTTGTGTGTTCCATGACGCCTTTTCCCTTAATGAGCTGGAGCTGGGCTCCATCGGATGCTAAGCCTATCCATATCTACCATTCAAATCTTTGGGAGGATAAGGCCTCAGATTTCATATACGAAATCTTCAATTGTGTAATGGTACCGATGCATGTCACCATATTTGGTAATCCACCGCCCAGGATCTCAAATAGCATCGCGGCAAATTTGAGTAGGGTGGTCGACTGGTACGTGGAGGAAGAATTTTCATACATCAGGGTTTTCAACACTTCTATCCCTCCGCATGCTCTACCATTATTTATACCCAATAGGATGGCTTGTCGCGAGATCTCCAGGAAAACCGTGATTGGTGGCATAAGTAAAGAGCTGAAGGGATTTTCAAAGAAGGTATGGCCACCTTTCCCCATTCATTTAAATACCTATTCTTTATTATATTTTGGGCATGCAAAGGCCGAGGTAGTAGCCTTAGAAGATATAAAATTGGTACACATTGAATTCAAGAAACACGACCCACACAAGGTCGTGAGTAATCACTTGGCTACTTGTGGCCTTAAAATATTTGAGCATGAGAATTCACCTCATGATGATATTTTCCGAGGCGCAAGATCTTATGGCGAGGTTTTGGCTCGAATACAAGCCTTGTTTCCCAAAGAGAGGGTCGATGTTTTCAAATTCCAAGAACATAGGTGAAGTTGTGCTCCCCCAATATTAAGGGGTGAGAACCCAATGACTGGAGAGGTGCAGCAAATAGAAGCCGAAGGCCCCAAAGATTCATCACCCAGCCAAGAATAACACCATGACAAGAAGGAGAAAACTGGGGGTCTGAAGCAGGAAGCCAAGACTTCCAATCCTCCAAGGGAGCCAACCTCGGTTGATACTCCAGGGAAATCATCTAAACAGTTCAGAAATCCCATCATTTCTATTACCCCCCTGTAGTCCCCAAGGGGAATACCAGACACAGATTAGATTTTTGGTGAAAAATTAACACCCATAACAGTGGAAGAACTACCTCCAAGTGAATTCTTCTTCAATAAGAAGAGAAAGGTTGTCGTGAGACAAGAACTTTACCAAGAGGCAGGTACTGTATTTAAAAAATTTAAAATCTTAACCGAAGGGAGAGCTATGAAAAAAGAAGAATTTGCAACACAAATAGAAGGAACATTGGGAGCTTTCGCTATGACAAACCAATATTCAGTCAGGACCCTAAAGGATCAGATGAAGCAAAAAAATCGTTTGATCAAGACAATAGAGGCTAAACTAGCTACAATAGAGGTCGCTGCCAAAGATAAGGAGAATACAACTTTAGAGCAAGCTAGAATAGATGATCAAAAAGAAATCGAGAAGCTCAAAGATGATCTCGAACAGACACAACTGATGACTCAGACAAGTCAGATACAGATAGGCCAACAAGGAGAATTGATAGAGAAGCTACAGGCCAAATTAGAGTTCACCGAAAGCCAGGTAATCGATATCGGGATATTTCAATCCCAAGCAATAGAAATCAAAAAAAGGTTATCGACAACGCAGGAAGGTCTACTTGTTAAAGTAGAAACGATCCAAAGCAACTGCCAACTCATTGATCAGGTATTGGATAACCTCTCTCTCATAGAAAGGGAAGTTGGGGCAGCTCGGGTTGCTTTCCAGGAGGCTATTATAGCCATGACTAGAAGGGAGATAGGCAGTAGTTCCATTTTTCCCATCCCAAAGCAGACCAGAGGAAACATCTTGTTGAAAGAATGGGAGCGTAACATATCTGAAGGTAGACAACAAGCTAAGGAGGTAAGAAAATCTTGTGAAGAAACTTTCGGTCTGTTAAATGGGATTTGGTTTGGTTCTGATGGTGAAAGTAGCATTGAGATACTGGGCCAGATCAATACAGCCAAATATCTGTTAAATATCAAGGAAAATGAAGAAAGAGAATTAGCCGAAATATAACAAATAACCCAGATGGACATAGTTCAAATAGATAAATGGTTAATTAAACTGAGTATACTATTATGTTCTCGCCAAAGACCAACAGGTGGAAGGAAAATTGCCATTATTAGCGAAATATTGTTATGCTTTTGAGGCCAATAATCAAGCAGAACCTTCTAAGTTGATATCACAGCTGGTGGAAAGGTGTGTCGTTTGCACAGAGTATGCGAAGAGGCAGGTTTCCGATACCAAATGAGGACAGAGATAAATAACTGAAATGTTTAATCTCCTTTGTTGTAACTGTAAACCTCTGGAACAGTTGAGATTCCAGACTATAGAAATTTTTATAAATATACCTTTGGAAGAAAGAATGGAGGCTGGACCTATTTTGGCCATTTGTAATAGACACTCTCCTTTTTGAATATTAATACAAAGCAATCCAAAGACTCTGATTCCATCAAGACTATGTTATGAGTTTTTTTCCTCTGTAATTTATTGTTCAATTTCATTTCGCACATATATGTTTGATGAATGTTACACTACAATTTAGTAAAACCTCTATTGTGGTGTTTAATTTTAATTATCTATATAGTTTATAGTTTTTCCTCTGTATCGGCTATCAGCAGGTACAAGACCTGTAGACCCATTAGATTTTCATATTTTATACATTCGTCAGATTTCTTTTCACCTTCTTCTTCTTTTATTTACAGGGCAAGATTCTCCCTTGATAGGAGCCTCATATTATAAATTGCTTGATGTTTTTCTCATTTTCACACACATCAATTATTTACGAGATAACACAGTTATGGGAAAAGGCCTTTGGTTTGTAATTTATCTTTAACATTAAATCAGATAGTTCTCTTTTATATGATCGAATTGAGACAACATCTAAAACTTTGAAACTTTCCTTTACTTTCACTGTTCCTCTATGACTGTCCCCGTTCCTAACATTGAGCTCGGTTTATCAGACCAAACACATATCGCTTTGAACATTTTCGATACTATTCTTAAAACAACCAATACCCAGGTAGAACTTGAGCGTTTGTGGGCTGCGATTGAGCAGTATATAAACATCCAGGGACAGTTGGAGGCTAGACAACGACAACTCGAAAATCATCCTTAGCTTCCTTTCCTGAAGGTTGATTCTCTCCCCTTCATTACTCTTCACTCACTTTTAGATTCCTAGACACTGTACCTTCTAAGCCTTAGGTACAGACTCTGGAACAACATCTTTTTGGAGTTGTTTCCGGGGAACTAAGTTACAAAACCTTTTCCCTGGGAAGAACGACATTCTCACAAGTTTCACCCTTTGATAGTGAACAAAGAGTGAACAGCCTTTAAATTATTTTCTTATCTTTCACTTGGCGACTCCACATTAAATAAGCTAGAATCCGATCGAAGGAATACTAGACAAAACCCAGAGGGAAAACAGACCACGCCTGTTTCCGATCTTGAAAAGATACTGAAAATTAGAGGTTCCCTTAAACCAACTATTGCAGTCTATCATCTTAAGTACCCACAACACAAGATCAAGAGTTCATTTAAACCTTCAACTTCACACATTTCCCCTCCTGAAACCACCAATCTAATTTTATCTCTCTCTAAGACTAAACGTCAAACCCTTTCAATATCCTCTAACGTATACAGAGGTAAAAGCCCTGCAGTGGATTTATCAGAGATCGATATCCTGCCAAATTTTCAGTTAGATCTCACGACCTCACCAAATCTCAGAGAGTATACCTTACACTCGGATTATACGCCCGTGGGTTCCCCTGATTACATTTCTTGCAAATCCTAAGAGCTAATCCCTCGCATCTCTTATCACCCATCTTTGGTTTTCTCGTCTCACGAAGAAGCTAAAGATTAACTTTTAGTTTTCCAGAACCCTCTATACAATACACCATTTCCCTATATAGTAGTACCGATGGTAGCCACCGGAGGAGGAGGTGGAGGGATTTTCGAAGGTGGTGGAGTTTTAGGAGGTGGTGGGGATCCAGGAGGAGGAGTAGGAGGCCAAGGGCCTCTCCCCCCTCCCAGGGTCTTCGCTAAAGTGGTTGCAAGATATGTGCCTTTGGTTCTACATGTCCCTCTTCGTGACCTTCCTGAAAATTATATAAAAAACCTACCTAAATTTACAGGAGAAGGAGACTTGACCGCAGTTGAACATATAAACTTTTTTTATCAGTTCGCAGATATCCTAGGTCTCGAGCACGAAGACATGTATTCAAGGTTGTTTGTTCAAACTTTCAAAGGATAGGTATGAACCTGGTTTTGAATCCTACCCGCAGGATCGATATTATCCTATGATGCCCTAGAAGACGCCTTCCTTAGACAATGGGGCAAAAGGAAAGACCACTTGTATTGTTTGACCGAGTTTGGATCTTTAAAGAAAAATAATTTAGAAACGGTTATGGAATTTATTCAAAGATTTAATAAGTTGTATAATAAAATCCCGGCCAAAGTTAAACCATCCCAACCCGCAGCCAAAGTAACCTTCACGGGAGATTTCGAACCCGATTTTCCCCTTCTCTTAAGAGAAAGAAGAGGGGCTACCGTAACCCGAATGCAGGATGATGCTGTGGAAATCGAATCTAACATGATGGCTTCTGGAAAGTTGAAAGCTAGGGTAGAAATGGGAAACCGAGAAACCAGACGTTTCAGGGAACAAGCCGGACCCTCAGGGTCTAATAGATCCACAGACGACAAAATGGATGATATGTCTAGGGTAATTAAGGAATTGTCAGATAAAATTTCTGGGATGGAGCTGGATCAATCTAAGGCCGATACTTTCATTAAAAGGGAATTCAGGAGAAACCCCAATCTTCAAAATCAACAAAGACAGACTAAAAATGAAGATCAGAAAATTCAAACCCCTTTAAAAAATGAAAATTTTATAGGAGGGAATGACCTAGAAGATTTCGAGGGTCTGGAAGAAGATGTGACAAATTTGGGTGACAACTGCACTTAGCCTTATGTATCTAAAGAAGATTATGAGAAGTCTTTAAACACACAACAACCCTCAGATACAAATGATGACATAAACAATATAGATGTCCCTGACTATCAAGAAGTAACTGATTCAATAATGGCTGAAGTTCAACCTAGATATAACCTGAGGTCTAAAAACGAATCTGCGTTGATCTCTCAACCCAAGAAAATCCTCCCTAGAGGTGAAGAATATGTGCCAGACCCAAAATAGACTGAAACATCTACTAACAAAATAAAAGGGGTAGACTTGTTGGATCCTAAAACCAAGGAGGTTGAGACTCAAACAAGGGAAATCAAGACAGTTGATACACCCACACCGGTAAATAAACTCACGAGTAATAAATCAGCTCAGACAAATAAGTTGGAGAAGAGAGAGTCTGAGATTTCAACTAGAGAAACGGACAAAGGTAATGGCAGTTTTAGTTTTGAGAATGAGATAAATAGGATCAAAATACCAATCCCTCTGGTTGAATTAGCAAAGAATCCTGCATATCGTAAGTAGATAACCAAAGTGATAGGTTGTTTGGATCAAGAAAGTCAATCAGACGTGATAAACTTGGAATATGATAAGCCCAATATCACTTTTGGTCCACATTTCGAGGGTGCCCAAGACACCGTCGCTCCTTTCTATATCACCCTAAATGTGCAGGATCAACTGCTACATAACTGCATGCTAGACTCTGGAACTTCACATAATGTGATGCCCAAGACTATTATGGATAGATTAGGCCTCGAGATCACCAGGACTTACAGAGATCTCTACTCTTTCGATTCGATAAGAGTTAAGTGCATGGGTATGATAAAAGATTTAGTAGTCACCCTTGCACAGGTCCTAGTCAAAAGCATCCTGATGGATATAGTTATTGTTGATATCCCCCCAAAGTATGGCTTACTGCTATCAAGGTCGTGGGTAGTCAAACTTGGGGGGTCCCTCTAACTGGACATGACTTACACCACAATTCCTGTGTTTGGTGGACAACTTACTCAGTTATACAGAGAAACAAGGTTAGCCTATACAGTGAGTCATCCTCAAAATCCTAACAATTTTCCTGTTTACATTGTTGATCAAGATCTGGGAAATTGTATTTTGTCTTTTGATGATGTTATAGATAACTACGCAGAAGAAAATTCAATAGATGAGAAAGAATCAGAAAATATGCATAGCACTGGACTCTGGAAAATGTTTTTTGATGGTGCCCTGTCATGTGAAGGAGTAGGTGCAGGGGTACTTTTTGTGGCACCTGAAAATAAATTTGTTGTCCCCTTCTCTTACAGGCTTCAATGGGATATAGACTACACCAACAATGTATGTGAGTATGAAGCCTTGATATTAGGATTGGAAACTGCCAGGAAGTTGAACATAAAGAACCTGGAAGTATATGGAGACGCAGAGTTGATAGTCAAACAGATAAATCGTCAATACCAAGCCAAGCACCCGAGTTTGAGATTGTACAGAAATTGTGCCTGGGATCTAATGGAAAATTTATTCTCATCTGTAAATATCCACTTCATCCCACGCACCGAAAATTTGTAGGCCGATTCATTAGCCAAGGAAGCCTCGACTTTCACTCCCCCTACAAGTTTTAAATTAAAATACCACATAGAGGTAAGGCACAAACCATCCATCCCAAACAACATACGACACTGACAGGTTTTCGAGGATGACGAACAGATCAGGAAATTCCTCAAAGCAGTGGGCGACTTCTCTGAAACTCATATTGATCAAGAGAATCAAAATGATCACATATGGATCATGCAATAAGGAGAATACCCTCAAGAGTTCCAGGGAAATATTGCAAATCATCGCATGTTGGTTCCAAAGAACATTCAGATTTTGAAAGGACTAATTCCCCTGGAGAGACTATTCCATCAAAATGACATACCCTTGAAATCCACCCTGCAACCCCAACTAGAGGAGGTTGAAGACTGTGATGTAGGGAACAAAGAAGAACCTAGGATGGTAAAAATATCAAAGTAACTTCCTCATGAGGTAAAAAAAAGGTATAAAGACTTGCTCGAACAGTATAAAGATGTTTTCTCTTGGTCTTATGAAGAGTTGAGAACCTACGACACAGTTGTAATCGAACACAAGATACCCCTAAAACCTGGTGTCAAACCCTTTCGACAAAAACTCAGACAGATCAACCCTATTTTATTTCTTGTGGTTGAAAAGGAAGGTAAAAAGCTCTTGGATGCAAAAATAATAGTACCTCTGAGATATTCCTATTGGGTAGAAAACCTGGTCCTGGTCAGAAAGAAGAGTGGGGAGATTAGACTGTGTGTCAACTTTAGGAATATGAATAAGTCCTCCCTCAAAAATAACTACCCTCTACCCAAAATGGACCATGTTTTGGAAAAGGTAGTTGGAGAAAGTAGAATGTCGATGATTGACGGTTTCTCTGGGTATAATCAAATTGCCGCAAATGAATTAGATAAAGAGAAAACAACCTTCACTACCCCTTGGGGTACTTTTATGTATGATAAAATGCCATTTGGTCTAATGAATGCAGGTGCTACTTTCCAACGTGCCATGGACATTGCTTTCATCGGTGAAAGGGATAAATTTGTGGTCATTTATCTTGATGATCTAACTATTTTTTCTAAATTTGATGAAGATCATCTGGTACATCTCAAGCAGACGTTTGAGAAATGTCATAATTTTGGTCTGTCTTTGAATCCCAAAAAGTCCCACTTCGCCATGCAAGAAGGTAAACTCTTGGGCCATATTTTATCTCAAGACGGTATTAAAATCGATCCTAAAAGAGTTGAGGCTATAAATACTATAAATGTTCCTAGGAATGTAAAAGAAATTCAGTCATTTTTAGGAAAAATAAATTTTTTGAGGAGATTTATTCCGAACTTCGCTGAAATCGTGAAATTGATCATAGATATGCTAAAGAAAAATAGCGAAGTGAAATGGACAGCAGAAGACAAAGCAACATTTGCACGCATCAAGAAAGTCATAAGCGAGGCACATGTACTGGCAAGCCCTGATTATTTAAAAGATTTTCTTATTTTCTCGTTCGCCTCTGAACACACAATCACCATGGTACTCCTCCAAAAAAAAAAAGAAGGTTTTGAATAGCCGATAGCTTTTTTTAGCAAGAGTCTTAGAGACGCAGAACTTAAATACGATATAATGGAAAAACAAGCGTATTCTATGGTGAAGGCGTTGAAATCATTCAGAACCTATGTGCTGCATTCCAAGATAATCACATATGTACCTACCAGTTTTGTAAAGGATATTTTGGTTCAATCTGACAGTGATGGAAAAAGGGTATGATGGCTTGCCAAAATTCAAGAATTCGACTTGGAAATAAAACCAACGAAATTGGTAAAAGGACAAGGTTTGGCCAAACTCTTAGCAGAATCAAATTTTAGAGCTCTCAGTATAAATGACATATAGGGATATGAAGAAGGTATGGACATGAACGAGTTTGATGAGCCAACAAGCACAATCAGAATCGAAGAGAATTTTGTCTCATCAGACTGGTACAAAAACATAGTGCCATATCTGACGACATTGAAATGCCCGAGTGATTTACCCCCATCCAAATCCAGAACGCTAAAATTACATGCAGTCAAATACTGTATATCCAATAATCAATTATATTGGAAGGACCCACTAGGTTTCCTGTTGGTCTATTTAGTCGAATCAGAAACAGAGAGGGTGATAAGCGAATTTCATGAAGGAGTCTGTGGGGGACACCACGCTTGGAGGGAGACAAATTATAAGATCCTGAGGGCAGGGTATTATTGGCCAAAATTTTTCTCAGACGTAAATTCCAAAGTAAAGCCTGTAACTCGTGTCAACTGTTCACGAGAAAACATAAACTCCCAGCGCTACCATTGGTGCCGGTCAAAACGGAAGCCCCTTTCTAGCAATGGGGACTAGATTTTATAGGTGAAATCAATCCCCATTCTAGCGCTCAACACAAATGTATCATGACTGCCACAGATTACTTCAGTAAATGGGTGGAGGCTATTCTAACCAGAAAGGCAACAGATTCGGTGGTAATAGACTTCTTGGAAGACAACATTTTGTCTAGATTCGGCTGCCCTCGAAAATAGTCATGGATAACACCCAGGATTTCAAATCTATGGCTATGATCAACTTTTTCCAGAAATACAATATCGTACTCAGTCATTCCACGACTTATTATCCCCAAGGAAATGGACTAGTCGAGTCTTCAAACAAGAGTCTGATAAATGTAACTAAGAAAGTGTTGGACGATAATAAAAAATCTTGGCATGTGCATTTGAAATACGCCTTATGGGTGAATTGGATAGGCACAGAAAAATCTATCGGCACCTCTCCTTTCCAAATGGTGTACGGGACCGACATGGTATTACCAATAAATCTAGTGCTCCCAGTGATGAAATTATGGAAAGATGAGAAAGAAGAACTGAAACATGTTACTAGAAGGATAAATCAGCTAATTGAAGTGCAACAACACAGGGTCGAAGTAGACAAAAGGTTGTAGAAATACCAAGATGATATGAAAACATTATTTGACCGTAAGGAAAAAGACAGAGAGTTTCTCCCAGGCGATTTGGTCTTGAGATGGAATGCTAGGAAGGACGACTCAATGAAACATGGTAAATTTGATCATATTTGGTATGGACCATTTAGAGTCGCAGCTCCCGAAGGAAAGAATTCGTTTCTATTAGAAAATATGGACGGTAAAATATTAAATGCCCCTGTCAATGGGCGTTATTTAAAACATTATATGCAATAATCGGTTCCCAAAAAATTCCCACTGTAATATACCAGTTTGTGTTTTCTTTTTCATAATTTTTCTTTTGGTAAGTGCACTTTCACCAATAATTAATCAGATCAGTGATTTTTGTAGAAATAGAAATACAAAATTTTCAATACAAAATAAATAAATAAATATATGTGTGTGTGTGTGTGTGTGTAAATAAAAATAAAAATATACCTAATAATTTTCGCATTTTTCCCTTTCAGGATTCCGGTTTGCATCTCAAACGAGTGAAAAGGGTAAACAGAAGGTCCTATATCGGAAAATAAATTCGCCAAAACAGGTGATAGAAAAGGTTTTCTGTTATTATAAAAAGGTAAGGTAAAGGTATGAATTCCTGAGAATTTTATTTTTCTAACAAAGATCTTTAGAATGTCGCAATGGTCTCATGAATATAATGTTTTCGCTTGAATGTTTATTAAAGAAAAGAAAAAATACTCACTTTGGGTTCTAAATTTTTTTACTTAAATTAAAGATAGGAGGTAGTTAAAATAAGCAGAGAAAATAAAGCCTCTCCGAAAAGGGATTTCAAGAGTCAGTTTTAATTTTTGACCCTTGTCTTTCAGTTTACAGATCTCTATCTGTCACCCTTCTTTTTGTTCTCAGATTTACCTTCCTAAAAAGCCAAGCATCTTCTCGAGTTTGCATACATGGGAAGAAGAGATGGCGTGTTAACTTTGACAGATGCAAAGCAGATTTTGGAAAGTAAGTTGGTCTTCACAACTCCTCAGTCTCTTACTAAACAAAGTGATGCATAGGTTAATCCTGACTATTCTAGGTTTCTCAACAGTTTCGAAAGATTGAGGCTTGCTCGAAGGAAGACCCCTAGAAATAATTTTTTCCCCTTTTCCCTGTGGGCTAAGGTGTGGTGAAAGTTAAGAGAGGATTGGTACCAAGTAATCAAAGTAAGTTGACAGACCTCCATTGCAAAATATTACGCAGATATCACCCCTCATACAAACTGATTGCCCCCACTTTGTGTTCTAAAAATTAAATTATAGGACAGATGGTGAAAGGAAAGTCATATTTAATTGTCCATCTAGTCCAAAAAAGATGATGAAAGGAAATTCAGAAATGATTGCCCTCATCTCAGCATTTAAATGCATAAATATATATCGAAGTTGTGAAAGGAAATTCAGTAAAAAGGGCCAGATAACTTCACCGAGGTACTGAACAGGCTCGCTGGTAGTGAAGCAATATCTGAGATATCTGTAAGGCTATTATACGTGAATCTCACTCTTCTCTGGTAACAATTTTTTCTCGAAACCGGATCTACATCCTATGTTCAGACAGGGCTCCCTGATTAAAAACATGTAATAAACTTCATTTGATGCAATCCAAAAATCACAAGATCTGTTGGATTTCCTAGGACTGTCTTGATATTCCTAATGTAGACCTAAATTTAGTAAAGAGAAAGAGAAATTCGTGAAAGGGACTGCAGCTGGGTGTGAAACATATTTGAGTTTTGAAAATCTTTTCACAAGTAAAAGATGAAATCTCTTTTTCCCTCTATATCCTTTTACTAGGAACAATTTCACTAGAATAAATCCATTGACTCCATTTACCCAATACAGACACGTGGTCTATTGTTCTTCCCATCTTGCAGGAAGACGAGATCCCTAGTTGGAGCCTATGTTGGAGCTTCCTTTTTCAACTGGTTTAAATGTAATTTTTAAAGTCAAATGTTGGCTTTTAAGTTCTTTTTTTCTTCGTAACATTTACCAGCTAAAAATTTCAAGTAGTCCCGACATGCGAAATAGCGAAGGATGTTATGTTTCATAAGTCACCACTTTTTAGCGTTAAATGAAAATTTTTATTTTTTGTACCTCGGGATATCATGCCTTGGGAGTTACAAGTCACAATATTTACAAGCCCCGATGTGCGAGGTTTCAAAAAAATTTTAAATCTTACCTCAGGTGAAAGCTGAGAGTAATTTTCTTTAAACCCCAGTCAAGTGCCATTGGGATTTCACGTCTCGACGTTCACTCTCTCCAAAAACATTACTGTCATAACTCTGATAGGCGAAGCCATGAGACTTTTACATAAGTAACCCGAGTTAGTGTCAGGGGTGATTAGTTTAGACCATGGTTAAAGTCTCTTGGGTTTCCACGACTCGGCATATGTTCCTCCCGAAAACTATACCTTCGAAACCCCGAGTGGTGAAGTCGCGATATTGCTCATGTATTAATTAATTAAAACACTTAATCCAGTTTACCTTCTGGTTTAAATAGATCACATCATCGTGATCTCAGGATTTTGCGACTCGTCTTACGCTCCTCCCGGAAACTATACCTTCGAAGCCCCGAGTCACGAAGTCGCGATATAAATTAAAACATGATAAGTTAAACACTTATTCTTGTTTACGTCCTTGCTTAACTAAATCTAATCATCGCGATCTCGGGTTTTAGAGGCTCAAAAGGTTAGAGTGAAATCTCCTGATATGGAAAATGCCGAAAGGTTGATTAATGTTTAAGAAATCTTAATTAAAGAAGCTAAGCCAACTTAATCAGTGTTCAATGAAAATAATAATATGCACAATCTATGAGGTAAATTTAAATTTTCCTTGAGCCAACTTGTGTCACGAACCATCGAAATTTATGGCATTAATTGGAAATGAGGTGAAGCGACAAGTAAGGATATGGTTTTTATTGCTAAATCTATCTCTAAAAATGATTTGACCGTTCTATTCATAAGGACGTCGAGGTTTTAAATGGTCGAAGATATAGATCTTTTTCTTTCTGTTCTATTCATAAATCTCATTTCTATCCTGCACAGAGAAGTTTTTCTTAGCAAGCTAACTTCTGTATGTATACACATTTTTATCACAGTCGAGCTAAATCAGAATCCCCCATCATGGCCCCACGAAAAGCATCCAAGGCAAGTGCTGAGATTTCAGGGAAAGGCTCTGATAATGTTTCTGATACTTCACCACGAAGCGTTGATTCTATACGAACCTGGTCATACATCTCCGAGGTTCTACAATCTGATTTGGTGAACTGTTCGGATGATTCCAGTGACAACGAGAAAGATAACTTAACCGCAAAATACAAGATCGTCGTCCAAGTAGAGATGCATAAAGTAGCGGCCAGGCCACATCTTCTGCCTTACTATGACATGATCCGATGGGTGTTAGATCATGTAGATATCCCGACCAGAACCATCATCAATGAGAAGAAGGTCATTGTTGGGACCTTTAGACCAGAAAACTTATAGGCTATGTACAAGTTGCTACCCACATCGAACTTCACATACAATGCCGATTTTTTGGAGGATTTTAAACAAAAGGAATGCGAGCAATGAGACAAAATCTTATCTGATTTGATCAAGGATTGGGTATCACACCCCACGAAGTTCAGGGCAGATAACAATGGAGTTTATTTCATATCTTCTTTGGAACCACAGTTCAAATACATAGCAATGACAACCTGTAGATTGTATGGGAGGGAAGACACCACACATTTTTTCCTCCCATGGGTGCCTCTGATGCATACAGTCGCAAAAGGTTGTTCCTTTGACTAGGCCAAACTGTTGTCAGATACTCTGACCAGTCAGATTACAGAGCAGCGGACACAGCGGGCGAGCGAGAAGGCCGCTACATTTTTTATGTCCGTGTACATCATGGATGATGTGTGTTCCATGATGCCTTTTCCATTAATGAGCTGGAGATGGGCTCCATCGGATGCTGAGCCTATCCATGTCTACCATTCAAATCTTTGGGAGGATAAGGACTCAAATTTCATATATGAAATCTTCAATTGGGTAATGGTACCGATGCATGTCACCATATTCAGTAATCCACTACCCAGGATCTCAGATAGCATCGTGGAAAATTTGAGTAGGGTGGTCGATTGGTACGTGGAGGAAGAATTTTCATACATCAAGGATTTCGGTGATTCTGTCCCTTCACATGCTCTACAATTATTTATGCCCGATAGGTTGGCTTGTCGCGAGATCGCCAGGCAAACCGTGATTGGTGGCATAAGAAAAGAGATGAAAGAATTTTCAAAGAAGGTATGGCCACCTTTCCCCATTCATTTAAATACCTATTCTTTATTGGATTTCAGGCATGCAAAGGCTGAGGAAGCAGCCTTAGAAGATATAAAATTGGTACACATTGAATTCAAGAAACATGACCCACACAGGGTCATGAGTAATCACTTGGCTAGTTGTGGCCTTAAATGATTTGAGCACGAGAATTCACCTCATGATGATATTTTTCAAGGTGCGAGATCTTATGCCGAGGTTTTGGCTTGGATACAAGCCCTGTCACCAGAAGAGAGGGCCGATGTTTTCAAATTCCAAGAACATAGGTGAATCTATCTTCCCCAAGTATTAACAGGTGAGAACCTAATGACCAGAGAGGTGTAGAAAACAGAAGTCGAAGGCCCCAAAGATTCAGCACTCGGCCAAGAAGAACACCAGGACAAGAAGGAGAAAACTGGGGGTCTGAAGCAGGAACCCGAGACTTCCAATCCTCCAAGTGAGCCAACCTCGATCGTTACTCCAGGGAAATCATCTAAACAGGTCATCAATCCCATTGTTTCTATTACCCCCCTACAGTCCACAAAGGGAATACCAGACATAGATTGGATTTTTGGTGAAGAATTAACACCCATAACAGTGGAAGAACTACCTCCAAATGAATTCCTCTTTGATAAGAAGAGAAAGGTTGTCATTAGACAAGAACTTTACTAAGAGGAAGGTACTGTATCTAAAAAATTTAAAATCTTAACCGATGGGAGAGATATGAAAAAAGAAGAATTTGCAACGCAAATATTAGGAACATTGGGAGCTTTCACTACGACAAACCAATATTTAGTTAGGACCATAAATGATCAACTGAAGTGAAAAAATTATTTGATCAAGACATTAGAGGCTAAACTAGCTACAGTAGAGGCTGTTGCCAAAGATCGGGCGAATACAACTTTAGAGCAAGCCAGAATAGATGATCAAAAAGAAATCAAATAGCTCAAAGCCGATCTCGAACAGACATAGCTGATGACTCAGACAAGTCAGATACAGATAGGCCAGCAAGGAGAATTGATAGAGAAGCTACGGGCCAAATTAGAGTTCGCTGAAAGCTAGGTAATCGATATTGGGATATTTCAATCCCAAGTAATAGAAATCAGAAAAAGGTTATCCGCAACGCAGCAAGGTCTGCTTGTTAAATTAGAAACGATTCAAAGAAACTGCCAACTCATTGATCAGGTATTGGAGAACCTCTCTCTTAGAGAAAGGGAAGTTGGGGCAGCTTGGGTTGCTTGCCAAGAGGATATTATAGCCACAACTAGAAGGGAGACTGGAAGTAGTTCTAGTTTTCCCATCCCAGAGCAGACCAGAGGCAACATCTTGTTGAAAGAATGGGAGCGTAACATATCTAAAGGCAGACAAAAAGGTAAGGAGGTAATAAAATCTTGTGAAGAAACTTTGGTCTGTTAAATGGGATTTGGTTAGGTTCCAATGGTGAAAGTAGCATTGATATACTGGGCCAGATCAATACAGCCAAATATCTACTAAATATCAAAGAAAATAAAGAAAGAGAATTAGCCAAAATATCACAAATAACCCAGACAGACATAGTTCAAATAGATAAATGGTTAATTAAACTGAGTATACTATTATGTTCTATCAGCTCCAAAGACCAACAGGTAGAAGGAAAATTGCCATTATTAGTGAAAGATTGTTATGCTTTTGAGGCCAATAATCAAGCAAAACCTTCTAAGTTGATATCACAATTGGTGGAAAGGTGTGTCATTTGCACAGAGCATGTGAAGAGGAAGGTTTCCGGTACCAAATGAGGACAGAGATAAATAACTGAAACGTTTAATCTCCTTTGTTGTAACCGTAAACCTCTGGAACAGTTGAGATTCCAGACTATATAAATTTGTATAAATATACCTTTGGAAGAAAAAACGGAGGATGGACCTATTTTGGTCGTTTGTAATAGAGACTCTCCTTTTTGAATATTAATACAAAGCAATCCAAAGACTCCTGATTCTGTCAAGACTGTGTTATGAGTTTCTTTCCTCTCTGATTTCTTGTTCAATTTCATTTCGCACATATATGTTTGATGAATGTTACACTGCAATTTAGTAAAACCTCTACTGTGGTAATTAATTTTAATTATCTATATATTTTATAGTTTTTCCTCGGTATCGGCTATCAGTAGGTACAAGACCTGTAGACTCATTAGATTTTCATATTTTATACATTTGTCAGATTTCTTCTCACCTTCTTCTTCTTTTGTTTACATGGCGATATTCTCCCTTGATAGGAGCCTCATATTATAAACAGCTTGATGTTTTTCTCATTTTCACACACATCAATTATTTACTAGATAACACAGTTATGAGAAAAGGCCTTTGGTTTGTAATTTATCTTTAACATTAAATCAGATAGTTCTCTTTTATACAATCGAATTGAGACAACATCTAAAACTTTGAAACTTTCCTTTACTTTCACTATTCCTCTATGAATGTCCCCGTTGTAAGACAACGTAACATTAAGCCCGTTTTATCAGACCAAACACATATCGCTTTGAACATTTTTGATGCTATTCTTAAAACAACCAATATCCGGGTAGAACTTGAGCATTTGTGGGCTGCGATTGAGCGAGATATAAACATCTAGGAATAATTGGAGGCTAGACAGGGACAACCTGAAAATCAGCCTTAGCTTCCTTTCCTGAAGGTTGATGCTCTCCCCTTCATTACTCTTCACTCACTTTCAAATGCCTAGACACTGTACCTTCTAAGCCTTAGGTACAGACTCTGGAACAAGTCCAAAGGGAATTTTAGAATACATGAATGTGCCCCAATGAGTAGTGAAGTTTTTCTTCTCTCTATCTTTAGGTAGGAAAGAGATTTGATTGTAGCCTAAGAATCCATCAATCATAGACATCCTTGATGATCCAGTCACCCTTTGCAAAAACTGCTACATCTTTGGAAAAGGGTAATTATCTTTCTTAGAACTTCTATTCAAATTTTTGAAATCAACACAAAGTTTGATTTCACCATTCTTATTCCTCACAGGAACCAAGTTTTCCACCCACTCGGAGTACCTTAAAGGTATGATGATCTTGGCATCAAGAAGCTTATTAACTTCCTTTTCGACAATAGGCAACAACATGGGATTTATCTGTCTAATTTTATTCCTAAATAGCTTGGTCTCCTCTTTCAAAGGGATCTTATGTTCAATGATGCTTGTGTCATATGTTTGTAGATCTTCATATTTCCAGGAAAATACATCAGCAAACTCCTTCAAACATTTAACATACTCATCCCTTTCCTATTTTGTTAAACTTCTAGACAATTTCACATACTTTGTATTTTCCTCTATACCTAAATTGCATTTTGTCACATCAACATCTTTACTTGAACCTTTAAACTTCACCGTAACATCATTTTTGTCAAATAATCTCTCCAAAGGAACTAATCCTTTTGGAATATGGTTACTGGGAAATTGAACAATCTTGTGGTCTGCAATTTTATTGAGGAAAATATCAGCATGAGGGCGTTTGGTACCATCATGATCTTGATCAATATAAATAGAAGAAAACTCTTCCACAGTTTCCATAAATATTTTGATCTCAAGATCATCCTCAAAGACCTTCCAATTCTTGACATTGTCAGGTATAGAGGACCTATACTTCACTTCCACATCATATTTGAGCTTAGGGGGAAAAGGAATTTTAAAATTACTTGCAGAAACAACCAAATAATCTTCCATAGTATTTTCTTCTCTTGGAACAAAAGAGATATTAAAAGAAGAGAAAAAATTATCAACAAGATCCCAAACTTCATTTATGTAAGTCCTTAACCTGGGGTGTTTACATTGATACATATTTTTAACTTGATGTACAATTAGTTCAACATATCCAAACACTGCTAACTCTTCAATCTTCATATCTTTAGCATCCCTCAAACCCAAAACAAGAGCCTCATATTCTGTTACATTATTTGTAGTTTTAAATTCAAGTTTATAAGACAAAGATATGATCTCTTGAGTTGGGGAAATAAACACCACTCAATCACCAACACCTTCTTTAGAAGAGGCTCCATCAAAAAACAGCTTCCATGAAGGGGCATTTTGAGGAGGAATATCACAAGTGTTAATAGGTTGTTTTTTTATTTCAATAGGTGATTGAGGAGTATCAGTGAGTTGTAAAATACTGGATCCTAAATCAATATCAACTGCAAAAGTGGGGTTTCTTGTAGGATTAGATTCATTACTTATGATGTAAGCTAGTTGTGCTTCCCTATAAATCCTTTTTTGCTCTCCTCCAAATACAGGAATGGTGGCATATGAAAGGTCCATCTACAAATTTCCCCCTAGTATTTTGATCCAATATATTGACAAGAGCATCCCAAACTTAGTGGGAACATCAGCCACCACGATATCCATGACCACACTCTTCATGGGCAATTGGAACAAGGTAACAACCAGGTCTTTGATTACCCCAAGGCACTCAATTTTTCTAGAATCAAATGAGTATAGGTCATGATAAGTTTTTTTAATTTCCAGAACAATCTCATCCATGACATTTTTGGGCATAAGGTTATGAGATGCACCTGAGTCCATCAAGAAATTGTGAAAAACTTTATCATGAATATTGAAATATGTGTAGTAAGGACGAGACGAGTCATCCCTATCTTCTACCAAAGGTCCCAATATGATTGTTTGTTTTTCATATTGAAAGTTCACTTAGTCTATGGAATTGGAGGAAGATTTGGGTTGTAACATCTTGGAAAGATATTTTTTAAACTCTTTATTTTTAATTAGCTCTAAAAAGGGTACTCAGATTTTTAGCTTTTCAATTTCATTAGCAAAGCTAAAAGCAGAGGGAGATTTCAAAATCTCCTTAATTTTTGGGACAAGGATCTTACCCACTGATTGAGGGTTTTGTTCCTCTTTTTCTTTGCTAGAAACCACAACCTTAGCATAAAGGATGATCTAATGTGTTAGGCTTCCCCTCCTTTTTTCACCTTAAGTTGTATTTATTTGGATTTTCATTGGCTTTTTCCCCTTTAATCAATTCATTCAATTGGTTGTCCATTAAATACTCTTCATATGAAGAATGAGTTAAACGAGGGGATGGAGAGGTATCACTGAGACAATGAATTTATGGATCAATTTCTTCATCCTCTCCTACTTCATAAGAAACCAGGTTATTATGGAGAGGGGTTTGGACTTTTTGATCATCCCTATCCCTATTTCTTTGATCTCTTTGAAGGAAATGAGGGCCATTGTTTGGTCTCCTGAAATTTCCTGTGTTATCATCATTCTGTGTGTTTCTATAATTCAGTTTTCCTTCAAGTTTTATCTTTTCGATTTCAGCATAAAGTGATTTTACCATTTTTTTTCAGTTCATAAACTTGAGGATTGGCACCAGAGGAATCAGAGGTTGAAGCTTCATCCCTACTTTTTCTTCTATCTCTATCATATTTTCCCCGAAGATTTTCATCTGCCAATATGTTAGATTCTACCTCCAAGGTTGCATCTTGCATATGATATAGAGAGGTAAATCTTCTTTATCTCAACAGGAGGAAAAACTCAAGGTCAAAAGCACTGGCATAGGTGATCTTGGCAGAAGTTTATGTGGGATTAATTTCCGTGGGGATTTTTTTTTACATTTTATTAAATCTTTTTGAAAAGTCTGAAATATATTCCCCTTCTTTCCTCTTGAGTGACCCAAAATCTATGATATAATATAGGAAATGTTTCTTATCTCCCAAATGCCTCATAAAAGTATCATCCATATCTTCAATTATAGCAACAGATCCATGCATTAAACCCCTAAATAATTTTGTAGCCTCACCATCAAGGCTTTGATCAAAAAATCTCATGCACACATCTTCATTATCAATATTAATATTGTCAGCATAGCTATAAAAGGTTGCAAGGTGTTCCTCTACAGTTATGTCCTCTTCCCCTGTAAACTTGGGCATGTACTTAAGGTAGTCTCCAATTGGGAGAGCATTCATACGATGAGGAAACACAATAGGGGCATACCTAGCATCTATTATGGCATCCATCCTATTTATAGGAAGGTTATCACTTGCCATTGGATTATAAGTTCGAGGAGAATAAGGAGAAGATGGAGTCTTGACTGGTACAATTGCAGTCTTGATTATGTGTAACTTAGGAGAAGGAGGATTATAGGATGGATAGATTTCAGTTTTCACAGGGAGAGGTTGAGCCTTGGAGGAAGATGGTGTAGATTCCAAGGGCACTGAGATTTCTTCCTATTTTGTCATAGAAAATTTAATGGAGGAGGAGATGGAGAACCCAAGGTAGTAAAATCTTCTAATCTCTCAAGTCTAAACCACCTTACAACATTAGGATTGGCAAGGACTTCAAAACTTTCTTCTTTCTATTTGGGAGAAAAAAAAGAGCATTCTATAGGGAAATCTTTAAGATCCAAATTTATATAAATTTCAACAGAGGGTAAAAAAGGAGAATTAGATATAGCTATTGGTGTTTTAAAAGTGGAATCAAGAAAATGACCAGAAGTACCTGGTACAACAGCTGGAAATCCTTCTTGAGAATATTTTCCCTTCTTGATAATATTCTCTGGGTCAGCTTCAGGTTTAGCCAGAGGTAGATGTGGAGTAGACCTCGTGTTTCTTCCTTTAGGAGCCACAAATGAAGCAATGGAGTCTCTAGGTGCAGGTTTCAATCTTCAATGTACTGATTTCTAATGCACCTTTAGAATCAACATTTCTTTTTCGTTCAATCTCAAGGAAATGTTTTCAATCCATTCCCCAACAATGTTTCCAAGAATGTTAGCACTGAGAGTCACCCTCACACAACTAGAGGATAGGCCCAATACCCATCAAATAGGTTTATAATGGTAAATATATGATGGAGTCTCCAATGGATAAAACACAACACAACAATGCTCAAATACAACAATTTCTAGGCAAGAATGCATAAGCAAATGAGGTCTTGGTTAACCTCATTCATTGATTTAAAGATAAGTGTGGTTAGAAGGAATACTTTAATGAGGAAGATGAATAAGTCTACTATCAACATCATGACTTACTATTAGACAAATGAGGTAAATCTTAGACACAAGAACTTCTTTAATCTAAACTTTAAAACATCGATAACAATTACAACAACATCACAATTAAGCATACATTGTAACACAACTATAATACATCAATTGAATCATTCAATGATGAAAAAATCAGAGCTATATAGAATTAAGATGATGGAAAATAAATTTTACATCTATTAGGAAAAAATTCATAGATCGTATATATAAAAACCAGAGTATGGCTCTGTTACCTCAAAACATTACATCAGGGAGTCTATACTTAACCATTTGAACCCAAAAAATTCCTTCTAATGTTGCATTTATAGTATAAACAATGAGTGAAAACATACAATTCAATATGGAGCCTCTAACATAGGATTCTCCCACTTAAAACTAAAATTTTGACATCTGTATATGTGGAAAAAACAAACTGCTAAAAATAGGGAAAATGTTGGTAACAACTCTAACACCATAATATTTGCATAGTGAGGTGTTCCTTGATTGCATATACTTCATTTACATGTGTCCACCAGCTCCAAATGACCTTCAATCGTCTGTGATAAGCTCCACTAGCCACATGGTAACCGTTGATTCCCTCAAAATCCATCAAAACATGAATTGGCAATGAATCGAAAATTGTTGACTGTATCAGCCAGTTCGTAGCAAATTTCGCAGGGAATTTTGTAGTAGATTCTCTAGTGCCTGACTTTGTAGATGATTTCGTAGTAGGTTTTGTAGAGATGTTAAAATTTGTCTCTATATAGGTCATGTCGCAATGGATTTCACAACCACTATGCAGCTCCTATATGGTGTGGATCATTTTGCAGTGCATTCTGTAGTGAACTTGCAACTTTGTCTGTGTATATCATTTCATAGTGCCAGACACTATGAAATGCCCTGTAGTTTTTTGTGTTGGGAAGTTTGAGACAAAAATACCCAAAAAGATTATAAAAAGGTGTATAAGATTGTAGATGCCTCCAAATAGGGTGTAAGCATAATACTTTCCAAAAAAAGTTCAAAAAGAAAGGATAACCATCTTCAATAATGAGAGTATTTAAGCCACTCCATTTCACCTCCCAAGTTGAGTAATTCTTTTGGTTTCATCTTGAGCTAACACATTCAAATTTATCTAAGATAAATCATCTTTTAAAGGATTTAACTACAACTTAAGCTTTCTTATCTGAGACTGCAAATCTTTGTTCTAACTGTATAGATTTCTAAGTTGTCTATGAAGGGGCATAAATTTCCTTATTGTGAACCTGGATTTGTCTATGGTTTCCAAATACATATCCATCAGATCCTTTATCTTTTTCCTCTCATCCAATCCTTCTCCCTTCAAGTGAGAAATATCCTTTCTAGGATCTCTGAGCTATCTGATAAATCTCTTGAAGGTAGGGTTATCAGAGGGACTAGTGGTGTCTATGATTTCAACATGTTTCTCAACATTCACAATTTTACCCTTATACTTCCTCTTGATAGGATCTTTTTTAATGACTTCTTGTTCAACAGTTTCCTTCTTGTCTGATGAACTGGTGAAGGAAATCATGGGTCTAGTATCAATTGTAGCAGTAGGTGAAGAGAAAAGTAACTTTCTCCCTTTTTTTCCTATGGTTTTAGAAGAGGGGATTTATTCTAGTTCTGGAGCAGTTTGGGGTCAAAATTCCCTCCATGGAGAGTGATGAGCTCCTCCCTCCTCTTCTTCTTTCTCCTTAGGAGCCTCATCATATTTATCAATGTGTTTTCCCTTTCTATTTTTGATTGTCTCTGTGTGAATAGAACTATAAGCTTGAAGAGGGCTATGCACCTTAGATTGAGTAGGGGATACATTTAGTTTCATATGTACAGAGGAAATGAATTTCTCCCAAGCTATGATTCTTTACCTCGAATGATACATCACAAGCATCCTAATCAACCTTGAGTGGAAAACACTTGTGTCCATAGCCTTGGACTTGGCTTGGACCTTGTCAGAAATTTTCCCCATACTCCTAAAAAAATAGAAATGGATTTTCATTAGATATTTTCTTGTGAAGTGCAACAAAATTATAATGTGATATTTGTAAATCATATTGAATTTTCCCTCATAGGTAAAATATCTATGGATCAACTTTAACATATTATCAAATCCCTCAACCAAGTGGATCCTAGGCACTCCCTTTGATAGGTTATCTCCCTAATATTCTAGCTTGAGGAATTCTTTAGAGAAGGCTACATTAAGAGTCATGCATTTAGACCATGTTTCACCAGTGTTGGGTATCTCAGTGGGTGTTTCAATGGTGGCTTCAGATACCTCCAGTTCAAGGGTTCCCACCTTGGTTTTAGTGCCATCAAAATTTAAGGAAAACTCTTTGGCTACCCCAAGGTGTCCCCTCTACATATTTTGACATAAATTTAAACATTCAACCCTATGGAAGACCTCTATGATCATAGGTTCAACATCAAACAAATGCATATCATAAGGCTCAGTACTGAATACACTCCCACCCTTGCGATACTTCCTTTGTTGTGGTGTATCCATTTGCTCTACACTCCCACCCTTGTGATACTTTCTTCTGTTGTGGTCTTGACTACACTCCCACAGTACAATAATCTGAGAGATATGAGAGGCCGAATAAGGAAAGAGGTCTTAGGGTATGAATGATGGTCTCTTTCAAATATGCCTTCTTTTAAGGATTCATAGTTTTCCTTCTATTTGACTTCTGATCTAATGAAAGGAAAATATGATGGTTAAGAAAAGGAATAAAACTCCTCAAAAAAAAGGATATGCAAGGAAGAAGAAACTGTCAAGGTTTTAAGCTAACATTTCACCACCATTTGTAAGGTCATCACCAAATTAATCAACAAGGTTCTTTTAAATTTCCAACATAGACATAGTTTAGATTTGAAATAACAATTGAAAATATAAATGAAATGAGTTGGTGCAGGTTATGTGATCAGAGGATAACGATTTGAGTTGGATACGCACTGGAACAGGGGATTTGTAGCACAATTCATAGAAAATTTCACAGTATATAAGAAAAGGCCAAAAAAGAGATAGGTATAATGGCTATGACAACAAGCTTCGTTCAATAGTAACTTTCTTCCTTTTTTTCCTGTGGTTTTAGTTGAGGGAACTTCTTCTAGTTATAGAGAAGGTTGGGATGAAAATTACCTCTATGGAGAGTGATGACCTCCTCCTTCCTCTTCTTCTTGATCCATAGGAGCCTCATCATATTTAGCAATGTGTTTTCCCTTTCTCTTTTTTCCTATCTCTGTGTGAATATAATTTTCATCTTGAAGAGGGATTTTCACCTTGGATTGAGGAGTAGGGGCTATATTTAGTCGCACATGTGCAAAGAAAAATTAATTTATCCCAATCTATGATTATTTTCTTAAACTACTCCATCAAAATCATCCTAATCAACCCTGAGTGGAAAACACTTGTGTCCATATCCTTGGACTTGGCTTGGACCTAGTCAGCCATTTTCCTCATACTCCTAAGAAAATAGAAAGGGATGTTCGTTAGATATTTTCCTGTGAAGTGCAACAAAAGTATAATGTGATATTGGTAAATCATATTGAATATTACCTCATAAGTAAAATATTTTTGGATCACCTTTAACATCTTTTCAAATCCCTCAACCAAGTGGCTCCTAGGAACTCCCTTTGATAGGTTATCTCCCAGATATTCTGGCTTGAGGATCTCTTTAGAGACGACTGCATTAAGAGTCATGGATTTAAACCATCTTTCACCAATATTGGGTATCTCAGTGGTTGTTGCAATGGTGGCTTCAAATACCTCTAGTTCAAGGGTTCCCACCTTTGTTTTAGTGCCATAAAAATTTAAGGCAACTCTCTGGCTACCTCAGGGTGTCCCCTCTTCATATTCTGACATAAATTTAAATATCCAACCCTCTGGAAGACCTCTCTGATCAAAGGTTCAACATAAAAAAAATGCATATCATAAGGACCGGTCCTGACTACACTCCAACCCTTGTGAGACTTATTTTGTTGTGGTGTATCCATTTACTATAAATAGGAGGGGAAAAACTACAATAATTTGAGAGATATGAAAGGCCAAATAAGGAAAAATGCCTTAGGGAATAAATGATGGTCTCTTTCAAAGATGGCTTCCTTTAAGGCTTCAGAGTTTTCCTTATATTTGAATTATAAGATAATGAAAGGGAAATATGATGGTTAAGAAGTGGAATAAAACTCCTTAGAAAAAAGGATATGCAAGGAAGAAGCAATTGTCAAGGTTTTAAGATAACATTTTAGCACCATTTGCAAGGTCATCACCAAATTAATCAACAAGGTTCTTTTAAATTTCCAACATAGACAGACTTTAGATTTTAAATAACAATTGAACATAGAAAGGAAATGAGTTGATGCAGGTGATGTGAATATAGTATAACGATTTGAGTTTTGTAGACAGGCTCGAAGCGCTATAATAGAGTATCTGTAGCACATTTCATAATAAATTTCACAGTATAGAAGCAAGGGCCAAGAAAGAGATAGGTACAATGGCTATGACAACAAGCTTGGCTCAATTATAGTCGAAGAGGCTGAAACTACTGCAGATAGGATGAGAATTTGGTGATAGAAAAATTAAATGGGTCAGTTGGTAAAGGGATCCACAATTTTCAGCACCGGGTGCTACGAAAATTGAGCACATCCTTAATCTGATCTTCAACAGAGCTCAAACAACTCAATCAGTACCTAGACACCATGGATTTCATTTATATATTATTTAGATAGAATGAAGCCACCTGCAACAGATCTAACCTCCAATTCCCCTCTGCCATCAAGTCTGTAGCAGATTATGCAACGCCTGTCTAAACTTAGGCATTTCTGCAGTGTCGAACTAGGAGAAAAATTCAAATCTTTTAGAAAATAGTTAGACGGCCTTCAATGACTAAATCCCAACTTATTTCCTTTAAATCATGGATGATGAAAACAATAAGATCGACTAGCAGAAACCTCATAAGTGCAATAATGGTAAAGAGGAAAGGTGCACTCAATATGCACTAAAAAAACTCCTGATGAGATGGAAGCATACTAAAATGACTTGATTTGACCTTCTAACAGGTAGAGGGATAGAGTGGAGGGGTTTAAGCACATAGTGGATATAGTGACATGTCAGACTAGTGGTGGCATAAGGGTGATGCTGATGGTTGTCTAATTGTGTGATGAGATTAAGGTATAAACCAAAGGAATGAACCAAAAGTATAAACCAAGGGTATGGGCCAACATTCAACCTTACATTTATTTTGTGCTAAGACCTAAGAAAACCATAAGGAGTGTTGTCCCTTGACCAAGTTTTGGAGAACTTGGGTCACGTTTGACCGATTTTGGGACTTCGACAGGATGGTCAAAGAAAATGCGCCACACAAAGAGAAGATTATGGGATCTCACCCCCTTTTTGAGGGATTTTTGGGTTTAGGGTTTATGTGATGGGTTATGTGATGTCAGCCCATGGGTTTACCCATTCTTTGGCCCTTTTGTAATGTATAAATAGATATCTAGGAGATGTAAGAAAGTATTGAAGTAGTAGTGAATATTTGTGGCTTAGTGCGGAGCTAGAGGGTTTCTGCATGCTATGTGTAAGGACTTGCGGAGATAAGTGAAATTTATTGTAATAAGCTGGTGTGCACACTGTGTAAGAAGGATTTGTGCTATGACCTAACTCAGGGAAGGAGGATCTGGTGAGGTTCCCGCAGATCTCTTGTCCTATACAGAGTGTGGTTTTTGGGCTCTATGCATGTAAGAAGATTGACATAAGATAATAAAGAAGAAGAGTTGGTGGAAATAGCCCCGCGCTGGGGGTTAACCACATATATCCTATGGCGTAGATCGAGGATCCCCCACCGTCAATGAAAACTCACATTTTTGGGGTACCATGGACCTGGGTCTATCTCTTTCGATGTTTGGCCAACGTCGTTGTTCACTATGGCAGGGCCAACAAGCCCTTCCCTTAGCTAGGCTAGACTTTTTATGTGTTGAGGGAACCTTTTGTATATTTTTTAGGGCATAAGCCCTGTGACTCTTTACTGGACACATATTTTTTGAGGTGCTCATGCCCACCTATGTACTCTGATACTTTGCAATATATATGTGTATTTACATATTTTTGTGTTTTATGGATTACATTTATTTACAAATGTATTTACATGTGTGTGTGTGTTCTTTTTCTTAAATGTGTGCAATATGACAATATAATATATGATTAGCTAGAGTATCTGTGATTTGATTCAATCTCCTATAAAAATAGATATACGTAATGTAATCAAATATTCATTCTAAGAGATGTACCCTAAGGAAACATCGGTGTAGAGTAGAATCATAAATGTGGTAAACTCCATTTAATTGAGACACAACCAACTAAGCATCTAAGTAGACTCAGAGGTGAGAGATACCATGAGACTGCAAAGAGACATGAAGCAACTCTAAGACTACACTGTATTCGACAACATTTTTTGTGGCGTCACCTAAAGAGATACCTCCTGAAGATAGCAACTAGCCTTGAGGTACGAAAATCACCCAAGCTGCAGAATCAAGCCTCTGAGTGTGTTGTCTAGAATCGTCCGCAAATCCAATGAACACCTCTTATTCACTTGACATCTACCATAGTGAAAAAGATGACATCAAAAATGACATGTCCATAAAACTAAAAAGATAAAAACTAAAAAAGAAAATGTACAAGAACTATACATATGTTACAAGAAGTCACCCGAGGTGACCCACATACGAGTAATACTTCTTGAGGTAGAGCCCATTTCTAGGCTTCACCAAAGAATTTACCTCAAAATCCACTAGATGATAAGCACCCTTCTTTAGAACCTCTTTCACGATGAAAGGTATGAACCACATGGGTTTAAACTTGCCTACCCCCAAGGGGTCCTTATCTTGGTCATAAAACATGATAAGGTCGCCTTAAGAGAAAATCTGAGGACGAACGGACCGATCATACTGACACTTGAATTTTTGTTTGTGAACCTCGTTATCCAAGGCCTCATCACGATGTTGTTCATTGAGCTACTCGAGGTATAATAAATGATCTTCAAGCTGGAGTGTCTGGAAATAACTGTACTGCAAACTTTAGAGACGGGATCTTTCACTCTATGGGAAAGACTGCTTCTGGCCCATAAATGAATTGAAAAGGTGAGAAATTGGTTTCATTCTTAACAGATGTTTGGTAGGCCCATAATGCCAATTATAACATCAAATTCCAATTTGACTTGGCCAAATTGATCGTTCATTGTAGAATGGTCGTAAAAGATTTATTTATAGCTTCCACCTTACCATTCGCTTATGGGTAGTAGGGTGATGAATGTTCTTGCCTCAACCCAAGACTTGATGTTAACTCAGACATCATTTTGTCCTGAAAGTGACTACCATGGTCAGTGACAATCTCTCTTGGGACGTCGAACCTTTCTATTATCTGGTTAAAAAAAAAGAGAGTCGCGGTCTCTCCGTCATCTTTGAATGTTGGCATAGCTTCGACCCACTTTGTGAAGTAGTCTACTGCTATGATGATATAACGGTGCCCCCTTACTGAAGGGGGGTTGCATGTAGTGTAATAAATCCCCCAATTGGTGAAGGGACCAACGGTAATGACGGGAAACATGGGAGTGGGGTGTGCCCTCATCTTCCGAGAGAAGATATGACACGAGTGGCACTTCTTGACCGATTCAACACAATCTTTGATTAATGTCGGCCAGAAGTTACTGGCTCATAGAATAATTTGGGTCGTTTCCAACCCACACAAATGATTGGAACATGCTCCAGTGTGGCAATCATTAAGCATGATTTTTGCTTCTTCATGTGTGAGACATCGGCGAAGGATGCAATCTACACCTCGACGATATAAAGTGTCCTCGAGTATGAGATAGTTCTTGGCCTAATGGAGTATATGGAGACACTCATCACAAGAATCAGATGCAGGGCACTTCAAAGTATAGAGATAGACAAGTACATATCCATACCAGGGATCCGAGGACATGATAAAAAACATGTATCCTTTAATAGGCGACTCTACAGGAATAACATCACCGGACTCAACCAAAAGTTCGAGATGAGTTCCACAAAGACCAACGAATTTTTGGATTTTTCCGAAACAAAATCTAAGTCAAATTCATGAAGGACAACTATCCATATACTGATCTTTCTGCCCATTACTCATCGTGTCAACACATATTGAAACAAATTCACAACGGCAATGACGGTGGTCTTGCAAAATAAAATATAATGATGGAACCGTTGGACAGCATGAACTGTTGCCAATGCAATTTTTTCAACATGAGAATAATTGAGTTCCATTCCAACCAGGCCTCGGCTCAGGTAATAAATCACATATTCTGAGAGAAAATCATCCTCTTGAACCAAGACCATACCAATGGTCGACTCTTCCACTGCCAAGTACAATAAGAAATCTTTATTATAATTGGGTGGTCGAAGTAGAGGGGTTGTCATGAGGGCGTTTTTCAATGCTTCGAAAGAGTGTTGAGTGGCTTCGTCCTAATGAAAAGGAACATCCTTATTCAGTAAATGCATAAATCCCCTTGTGATCTAGGCATAGTTTGTGATGAAATGTCATAAAAAGTTCACTTTTCCCTGTAAACTCTGAAGCTGAAGGATTGTGTGCGGTGGAGGCAACTGAACTATTTTCTCAACTTTGAGAGGATCGACCATGATCCCTGTTGTCAAAACTATGAAACCTAGCAGAAGACCTGACGTAATGCAAAAACTGCATTTGTTTGGATTCAAGCGAATCTAGTAGTAGCGACATCGCTCAAAGATAAGTCAGAGGTGTGCAGGATGATCAACTTTCTTATGAGATCATGATGCTAAATCATCAAGGTAGGCCTCGACTATATGTTTGAGATTGTGGAAAGAAAAAGACATGTCCCGTTCAAAGGTAGCTCCAACATTTTTCAAACCAAAAGGCATATTCCAATAAGAAAATGTACGCCATGGACAAATGAATGTGGTTTTGTGTTGGTCTTCGAGTTTGATCTATATATGATTGTATCCCAAAAAACCATCCTTCAAATAAAAGGCCTCGTGACCTGTGCATTCATCGAATATTTGTTCAATAAATTGTATGGGGAAATTATCCTTCGGACAAGCTTTGTTCAAATCACGGAAGTCCATACATACGCGAATCGTACCTTGTTTTTTGTCGACTAGAACGGGATTTGACACCCATTGAGTCAAATGCATGGGGTAGATAAAACCTGCTTTGTGCAGTTTCTCTACTTCAGCCTTAATAGTTTTTGCTTTCTTAGGATTGATGGGATGAAGCTTCTACCGGACCGGCTTGGCGTCAGGATAAGTCATGATTTCATGTTCGACGATTCTTGGATCAACGCCTAGTATTTCCTCATAAGACCAAGAAAAAACGTCGCATAATTAATTAAATAAATTTGTGTATATTCGAATCTCCTCGGGGGAACAGTCAGCTCCGATGAAAATATTCTTCATGACACCAGGGGTTCTGTAGATATCAATAGGTATTGTTTCAGCGATGGTTTCCATATTACCCTCGACGTAAATAGAGGGTATAGCCAAGGGATTTATAGGACAAGACCTATCTCCAGTCATAGTCAAAGTGAATTCTCTTTCTTCAATTCTTCTTTACTCTGGGAAGAAATAAGATCTGTGATGGAGATCATCCCAGGGTCTGTTCGGACTAGTCATTGCTTCAATAATTTCTTCGTATGAAGGAAAGACTAATTCTAAAGAATTAGTATTGGAAAGGGAACCTTGATCCCAAGTAGGCTAGAGAATCACATCTAACCCCTATCCGAGAGTCGGATCAGGGTTGGTGGAAGCTTGTTGAACTATTGAGTATGCAACCTCTGTCGTGGACAAGGGCATGGCCATACCATGGTGGCATATCCCTTCCATCGTGGCTAATGGGGAAAGAATATTCCATGGATCGTTGAAGTAAGTTGTATGAAACGATGAGACTTGAAAAATCTCAACCTTAGGCTGGTCTAATATGAACTTAACATCATCGAAAGGAGGCGGGCAATCGAAAGTACCCATCAAAGGTGGGCAGAAACCAACCCTTATGTTAACGATGCCAGGTTGAGGGCTATCAATCATAGGGACTGTGGATTTCCTCGATGAAGGGTTAGGAAGGGAGAAAGACAATTGATCAATGGTCACGATCTGACCCTCATGTGGAAATAACAAGCCCCAGAAAACTGTAGCGACCACAGCTTGCATAGAATAGCTCCAACTCCTTCCTAACAAGATATTGTAGTCAAGAGACACATTGACCACTTCTACCTTGACACACATGGTCTTCCCCCCTAACTGCATGGAGAAAGAGGGGATGATGCCATGTGGTCGAAATGAACGACCATCGAAAGCGATAAGAAGAGTTGGTGATGGAGACAAAATGGGTTGGCCAATGGCCTTCCAACATGCCAATGACATTACACATGTCGAGGCGCCCTCATCAACCATCGTGTGGAAAATGTTCTGAGTAAAAATTTTCGTGGTGTAAGCCACTACTACCTGAAATGCCACGTGGTAAGGGAGACAAGGTTTTAAGTTTGTTGTATCAAGCATGATCATACCCAGATTACAAGTCTTAGTAGATCCTAAGGTGGCTAACAGAGCCTTTCTCTGGGAAGGGAAGCTCTAGAGGACCTTCAAAGTAGACATTGCACAAGGGGTTTGAGACAAATCCTCCACCACAAAGTAGTTATGGGCGGCCCTTGCGTCTGGATTGTGAGAACACACCTTTGGGATGTGTGTCATTGTTTGTCCCAACGTCTAATCTATTTGGAGAGGAAGAGGTGGTTTTTCGTCTTCTTTACTCTTCTCAGGGGTGTTTGGCATTTTGTAATCATGCGCTCTAGTTGATATATAGGCATCACCTTTCATCATATAAACATTCACGGATGAAGGATTACTCGAAGATGGAGGGGGTCCTTGACTACCCCCATCCGTGCTCGGAGAGGCTTGAGTTAAATTTTTCCCATGTTGAAATGGGTTTGTTAACATAGTAGGTTGTTGTTGCACCAATAACTTTTTGGCCTCCATAAGCCGAGGGAACTGGTGAGTCGGGTTGTCTTCCATGCACAAGTTATAGAGATACTTCAACGTATTCCTTTTTTTGTTTCCCCCACTAGAATTATTGGTAGGATTCTTATACCCCTTACCTTTCTTTCGATGTTTCTTCTTTCCATCAGGCTACTGGGTGGCCTTCGGGTTTGTCGATTTCACACTGTGTACATCCGATGTTTGGGTAGGGGGGGTAGCTAGACTAGTGGTCTGGCTGACCTCTTTGTGTTGTATCGACAATTGTTGTAATTGTTCTCATAGCTGATCAATGGGCTTCATTTGTGATGAACCAACAATAACATCCACATGTGGTCCAGCACTCTGTCTGGTCTTGTCAAGTATTGACCACGATGCATCTACCAAAATTTTGTAAAGTAAACTAAACTGAGAGTAAATCAGCTCTAGTTGTTGAGCTCTCATTATTGCATCTTCTTCAGAAAACACTCCCGACGTTGTGATGTCTTTGGATAATTGAGGTACCAAAGACTTAAGGAACCACTCAAGCAAGAATGATAGTGGGACTGGCACTTTTTTCAAACTCTTTTGACATCTCCATTCTCGAATGTGATCGAACATATGGTCTGCCTTTGTCTGCTCAAATTTGGCCAAAAATTCGGTGTCAGCGTCATATCTCACAGGTAATTGGAAATGGTTTAAGAAAGGGATTGCCAATTCGTCGAAGGAAGAGTATCTCGAGTGGTTGAGCTCAATGTACCATTTTGCAGCACTCCCTATGAGAGTGAGTTGAAATAAAGTCAACTGGACGAGGTCGTCTTTCAAGGAATTGGACGAGAACCAAATATGAAAGGTACTCACATGATTTCCTGGATATTCATTAGGATTATCTTCAAGCTTTGGAATGTCCTAAGGAAACTTGGTCGGCATAGAAGTCCAATGCAGATCATGACAGATAGGGTCATTCAATAACCTTGTCAATTCTGGCAAATGCAAAGTTGCCAAAAAAGGTAGTTTGGGTTGTTGATTATAACCATGGAAAAAGGGGCCTAGAGTTTGACTGGCACCAGGTTGCTAGGAAAATTTAGGTTGTTGGCCAGGGTTTTGGTAAAAACCATGGCCATGATCATCGTACAGATTTCGTGCTTGTTGAGACATCATTGACCGACTCCCATAATAGGACGTAGAAGGTTGGGCTTGTGATGCATTCCAAGCAGTTTGGGAAGGGATGCTCCCTGCCGATCCAATGGGCATAGGTCCCGAGCCTTGCCTGGGGTTCCATTGGCTATGGAAGGGGTTTCCCCGAGTCGGCATCCCTAAAAATTGAACTGATCCCTACCATGGATTCCAAGGTCCTTGTGAGGAAGGAATTCCTGGGTTTTCCCCCTGTGCAGGAATAATACCCTACATAGGATTTTGTTGTCCGTAACCAGGGTTGCCAACGATCGATACAACAGCTGATGAGAAAGAATTGTTTCCAAACACATCGAACAAAGAGAACGATGTCGAACCTACTGGAATGCTATAAGAAGGAATTCCTTGACTACCTGCTCCAAACGAGCTAAAGTTTACGTTCAGCCTGGCGGAATGCTGGTGAGCACCGCCGACCAAAGGGGAAGAAGGAGGTATATGACGCCCTCTATAAGGGAAAGCGTTATAGGAAGCTGAAGTGAACCCCATGGATCCTTGCAAAGGAGAATTAGATCTCCTTACCCCTAGACATAAAGTTTGTAGAGTGGAGTAGGAAAGGACAGAGTTCATATCAAAGTGAGGCATCCCATATGAGAATGGAGGGCTTGTCATACTCTGGGTGAAAGGAGCAGTGATCGTCGTGATAGACGCAATCGGATCATTGCTCGAGGTAGAGGTAGTTGAAACCATGGTGGTATGGACTAGTGACGGTTTGTTAGGAGGTGGAACACCCACTGTAGTGACAGTCATAGAGGGAATATGATAATTCCCCAAAGAAGTTGCAACATTTGTTTCCATTCCTTCTTGTGACACTGTCTGGCACTTGTAAGGATAAACTTGTATGACCATGGGTGTTGATAGATCATTGATCAAAGGTTCGTATGGACCAAGATCTAGCACTCCAATGTATGATATGGTTGGTTCCTCCAAAATTGAATGTTCTTCTCTCGGAGATGGGTCAAACATAGTTTCCTGTGACCCGATGACCTCAAAAGACCCTTGTTGGTCTATTCTTCGCCTTAGCGGTGGTGAGGGTGGCTCTAGATTAATCGGTGGCAGGCTAAGAAACCTTCGTGACTAGTGGAGCTCTTGATCCTCTAGTGTATGAGAAGATCAATGACACACTAGGGATTTTTATGAACATTCAAGAACTAACACACACTAGAAAAAGTCCCTATGAGATAAGACAAACAAATCACTAGCTAGTTGGAAGAACAGTTACACCAGCCAACACTAGAAAAACTTACGAGTGCAAGTGAAACTCAAATACGGAAGCACCATTTGGGTATACTCTGAAAAGCATGGCCCTATGTCTATCCTAGGTACCATGTTATACCACTGCAGTCACCTATGTAAGTATCTAAAATAAAGGAAACTAGGTTGCCAGTGCCCAAATAGTCACCAGGCAGGTATAGTCAACAGTCGGGTGGACCGCAATGAACAGGGTATCAAGACTGAATCCTATCAAGGGTGTCAAAAGAAAGTGTTCTGGAAGACAACTAAGGACCTCAAACGGATTCGAGACCCACGAAGCTCCATGGAAAATGTGATCAATGGAATCCCAAGTTAAGCCCTCTATATGCATTCCCCACTACGCTTGGTCCAGCTTTGGAGGGGTTATCTCCACTACCTTTCCGCACACAACCTTGTGTTTATCCCCTGTGTTAGAGGGGGGTCTCGAATAACTTTCATGATACTTGAATTTTTATCACTCCTTAGCACAGACTCTTATGTTTTTTTTTGTATCCTTGAAGAGTTTCCTCTCCAATCCTAAATCAAGGCTCTAGCCTAGACTAGTTGATGGACCCTACAAACATAAAGTCTAGTTGATTTTAATTAGTTGTTAATTTTTGTGGCTTGTCTTAAGTCAAAGGAAGTGGAAATGAAACTAGTGATGTGTTTGGGAGACGAAGAAGAAAAAAAATAGAAAGTTGTAAACAAAATTACTTCTTCTTGACAAATTCAATTTTGCACATTTAAACTCTTTAACCAACTTTTCAAACTACTTTTTTTTTCTAAGATATTTTAACAGAAAACTCAAAACAAGATTTCACTCAAATACGAGATACTTATTGTCCTAGGTCAATCAACCAAGAACTTATGAAAGCATTATTTTTCCTGATTATTAATGCGAACAACCAACTATTTAACCAAACAAAGAAAGTGAAATGTATATTTTTTTATTATGCTTCCAAAACAAGAAATTGTAAAATGTATTATTTTCTTCTTTTCTAAAGAAAAAAGGTGAAAAATAAAGACAATACAAAACCAATAAATGACTTTTTTCCCACCCGTAGATCTCAGGGAGTCACTGAACAAACCCAAAAAGGATGATTGGAAAAGACTCGCAAACTTGTCGCAAACCCTATAAAGAAAACACAAGAAATATTTGAAAAAAGAAAAGCTAAATTGAAGTCAAACCTAAGCTACCGACTGTTATAATAGAGACCAGGAATGGATCAAGAAAACACCTAGGAATTACAACTTCTGACAGGGAAGAGGATGACTTCCCCTTCATAAATAAAAAATTCCTCAACACCAACATGCTACTGACACTTCAACAGCCAGCGTATGTACGCGGGCTGTCCAAAGGTAGGGCGTGTATGTACACCTGCAGGATCACTGCAGGAAGCATACACCTCTATAACTTCTCAAGAATTAAAACTAATAATCCAACAAATCAGGCAGGGAGTACTGGTATTGAAAACCAGAATCCCTTAAAGACATAGAAACTTACTTTGATAAAGAAAATGCAAGGAGAACTTTGATAAAGAAAAGATAATCTGAGTTTATACCTAGGCTATAGAATGAAACAACATAGACTAGGACTAGATCAAGAAAATGCCTGAGAAGGATCAATTATGACAGGGAAGAGGATGGTTGCCTCTCCATTTTATTTTATTTTTTTTTTTAATTAAAAAAAAATGAACTCAGGCATGCTACTGACACTTTAGAAGGTAGCGTATGTACGTGGGATGTCCAAAGGTAGGGGATGTATGTATTCCTGCTGGCTCACTTTAGGCCCCGTACAACTCTGTAGCTTCCTGAAAAGGAAAACAATAGTTAAGCACTGAAAGCAGGGAGTACTGGTACGGAAGACCAGAATCCCTACAAAATTAGAATCTTGCAGAAACTCAGAAAAAGGTAATCAAACCAATTTAAAAACACCCAAAAAGTATCCCCAAAAAACCCTATAGATCCTCCCCAGTACGGTCACCAATTCTGTTGTGGGTGGGAAATAACCATGTAAAGTCTCCTACTTTTTACTATTATCCCAGCATAAACCCCACATTCATGCATAAAACACAAGGATAAAAGGATCTTGGTAACTCTACCTTGAACTCCACATTTGGTGTTGATCCTTTTGTGTTCGGTTTCTCCTCGACTACAAGTCTCCTCCCAAAGCCAACCTGCATTCACAAAAAGAAAAACAAAGAACTATGAACATGCATCTTATATATGAATTAGTGGGTTATATGTTCTAATAAAGTATAAATCAAAACTAAATATTGAACACCTCGTATGGCAGGATGGGAAAAGTAATTCTTTTTATTAACCTCAAAAATATCACTTACAATGTGAGATCGGCTACTACTCCATCAATCTGGTCCTAGGCTCCTCTTCAACTGTGCACCAACTTCTTCCACATATGCTTCTCCTCTTCAGTTCTCAAAAAATGATTGCAAAAGATTGGGGCAAGGGGAATACAAAAAAGGGAAGAGTTTCTTTTCTCTTATTTTCTCTCTTTTGAATGGGTACCCTACCTCTTATTTTATAAGATAAAAGAGGGTAGTTATCTGGTTGAGTGACCAGCTATGGGTGGTCAAACGGTTTAGGCAATTACCCAGAAATTTGTATTCCATCTGCAACTTTCTATTTCTTCTTTTGTCAGTATACACAGGCTGTAATGGGTCAATTGGCGTATACCTATGGGAAGTAGTGGTGAAGGGTGTATACATCTTCAAAAGGATGGTTTTTAGAAGAGATGTTCAATGGTGGCTTGGAAAAAGTGGAAAGTGAGATGGCCTAATGCTAGGTATGAATGTTTGGTGCAAATTAGGGTTATAACGCCAGGAGGTTAACGTGTGCATTAAATTCCTGTTATCATGCTTCCATGGTGGTTACTTATGGTTGGATAGGCGCATCATAGTCAATCTGGCATTGATCCATCGGATCACTGGATTAAGCATGCAAGAACTAGACCCACAAGACTTTTATACAGGGAAGGTTGCAGATTGCGCCCTGGTGTAGAGAATCAAAGATACCTATGGCGATGTGGAGAAGGGGAAGGGAGGGTACAAGGTAGCCTCCATCCATAATGGTGTAGTTTTCCTAGCCTTATAGTTGATCCCTGGTAATATAGTAAGGAATAATAGACCCATGCAGGTCACGGGGTTCATTGTTGACCTCACAGGAAAATGCATTGAAGGGCTAAAAATGAACTGGGCGAGCTACCTCGTCAACCAGTTAGAGAAATACTTCCACAAAGCTCAATATTAGGGATATGAGTTCCATTTTAGTTGGATTTTAATCCTCATCGCCTTCATTGCTTCGGATATGAAAAAAGGTGAGACCTTCCCTAAAATTGAGCCATCCAAACCCTTAGTTGTGAAGTTCACTACGCTCTGGTATTCGAGCGACATGGCTAAACAATGGAAGTCAAACATGGTGTTCCACACCTATTACCTGCAATTGAAGAGGGATATTGAGTCTTTATGGCAATTAAATGTTGAACACCCTGGACAGGTTCAGGCCAATTATGAAGTTTCGCGTAGAAAGACATTTTATTTATTTCACTGTGCATGGAGATGAACATAAATAAGAGATTCAATCCTACTATAAGCTCACAGAGGAGGACCTGGAAGAAATAACTAAGGAATGTCCTAAAAATCTCTTTATACCAGTCAACCAGGAAGAACTGTCCAACCCCGACCTCATTGGAATTCTTGTGGTCAATCACAAAGAGTATGATGCACCCAGTAGTAGCAGGAAGAAAAATAAGGAAGATGTACAGAAAATAAATAGCACATCAGAAGAGACTGCATCAGATTCACCTAGCAAAGGAGGAGATGAGGAAGTGGACAAAGAAGAGAAAGAAGGGGAAGAAGACAAGCAAAAGCAGGGAGAAGTAACACCACCTAGAAACCCCCTTGAAGAGGCATAGATGTCCATGGAAATAAAGGTTTCCCCAATGAAACCTACATCACGAAAAAAGTCAAAATCTAGTAAACCCAAGCTGCAGACTGTGCTCATGGTGGATGACATYGACCTCATCATCTCCAACCTACCAGATACATCARAGGATAGTTTACAAYGCAATGAAGAAAAACAATAATCCATGTATGATCACATTGAAGCAAAGCTTAAAGGAATACAACAGACTCTCCATTCAAGCCACACAGTGCCTACTGTGCCATTGTCAGTAGGGAACATAGAAGTAGGATATGATATTTCCCAASTATGAAGGATAGTAGATGTGACAGAGGCTCACCTTCGTCGTTTCTAGGAGGAAAATGAATAAGAAAAAGAGGCCCTGAAGCAAGCAAAAGAGGAAGCCATAGAACAACGTTGGGTTGCGCAGCAAGAAAAAGACGACCTCTAGGAGAAGTTTGTAGAGGATAGAGTGTAGATCCATAGGGAGAGAGAAAATATACATGCATAGTAGATTGGAGTTAAATAAGATTTCACTATAGAAATTCACTCTATGATGGGCTTAGAGCATTGGAAGAAGACCCAGTGGAGAATAAAGTGGCAAGGCTTGTCGAAGAAATTCAACAACTCCAACAAAGAATAGTAGAATTGGAATTATAGACAGTGCCAAGCACTCCACAGGAAGTGCGAGACTAGAGAGATGAAATTGCCCAAAGTGCAGTCTAGAGAATCAAGGCATTAGCCTTGGAATGCAAACAACTCAGCAGTCGAAGTGCGTAGACCTACGAGCACCTTGCAAAGGACCGTGAGCTTAGGACACTGGAGTAACAACTCTAGGAGGAAAAACAACAAGGAGCAACTTTGAAAGCGTAGTTGAAGCTACTATCACCGGTCGAGCGGATGAAAAGATCCCAAGAATAGTGCATGGTTCAGTAACAACCCCATGCCATTCACAACAAGGTCATGGAAGTAACCCAAAGACTCTAGCCAATGCAGGATGAAGCCTGCACACTTTTTGAGGAGATTGAAGGACAAGGTGCATAGCTAGAACAAGTAGTCACCTCGGTTGAACAACGATTGGAAGGACCTGTCACCAAGAAATTCACTCAGGAGTTTTTCGATCAAGAGGCTTTGGCTAAGTAGCAGGTTGAAGCAACTTGAGCCAAGATCAAGGCCTTTGAGGCGGAGTTACCCATATCAGAGTGACTTGGGATGAGTCACAGGTGAGTGTTGGGGGCATGTTGGTCCTTGACCAAGTTTTGGATAACTTGGGTCATGTTTGACCTATTTTGGGACTTCGACAGGCTGGAAGAAGACAGAGAACCAGGCGAAGCAGAGATCACGGGATCTCGCCCCATTTTTGCTGGATTTTTGGTTCTAGGGTTTAGGTAATGGATTATTGGATGTCATCCCATGGTTTTACCCATGCTTTGGCCCTTTTGTAATGTATAAATAGATATCTAGGAGATGTAATAAAGTAGTTAAGTAGTAGTGAATATTTGTGGCTTAGTGCGGAGCTAGAGGCTTTGTGCATGCTATGTGTTAGGACTTGCATAGATAAGTGCAAGTGATTGTAATAAGTTGGTGTGCAGACTGTGTAAGAAGGATTTGTGTTGTGACCTTACTCGGGGAAGGAGGATCTGGCGAGCTACACGCAGATCTCTTGTCCTATGAGGAGTGGGGTTTTTGGGATCTGTGCATGTAAGAATATTGACAGAAGATAATAAAGAAGAATAAGAGTTGGTGGATGTAGCCCCGAGCTGGGGGTGAACCACATATATCATGTGTTATGGTTGCCTTGTGTGATTGATGTGATTTATGCTTAATGTTGTTATATTTATGTATGTTAGATGCATATGATATAGTATCTTAGTGCCTAGTGATGTGAATGAATGCTAGATCTAATCTGTTTCTATGTGCTAAGTAGTTGGAAGTGTTAGATCTTTTTGAATATTGCATTGTTCTGTAATTAGGGTTTGAATCTACAATGTAAATAAGGGTTAAATGCTAATGAATGTTAACTTCTAAGTTCTCTTCTTAAGGTATTGTAATCACAGATCTATGTCCCAGCTAGGTTGCAAACATCTAAGTCCTACAACCCCCCTGCCTCTACCTTGGGTGAGACTTCATCTTCTTTGCAGGTGTTTCTCAAAGGGATGTTATTTAGGGTTTTGTTGGTGCATTGTTGAACTGTTGAACCCTGGGTCTTCCATTGTTCCAACAACGAGAAAATCAAAACTATAGATTAAAGAGAATAAAGATAAAAATTAAAAACCTAAGGATGAATTTGACCCATAACAAATTCATATGACCCTTAACAAATTCATGTGGTAACACGCATAATGTCCAAGCATATGTCATCAAATCTAAATAGTTTTAAGATATAACATACTCAAATGCCTCAAATATTGAAATGATGCTCACCATAATGCCTGACTTATACCTCATGGAGCAAGTCCCACTGCCTCTCGGAAGCCATCTAGTGTGGTGGATGCCATCTAGAAATATACTACATTTGTGGTGGTGAAAAGGGTCTCCATCTATGACAAAGGATATTTCTAGTCATGTAGGCTCTCATCATTCCATATCTGCAACCTAAGGGTCTCGAGACATAATTTCCTTAGTTATCCACAAAATGGTGATAATATATGTCTCCTATTTGGGGACATGTGCTCGTCGTAGATTGCATGAGAACCGCACCATTTCTTGGTAGAACTATGTCTGCCAAAACTAAGACAATTAGATCAGATCATCTAGGGAGAGCCTTTTATTCATATATAAAATACAAAATTAAAGCTAATCTAGAAAAGAAAAATTTTGACTTTTTTTCAAAATTATCTAAACTAAGCATGAAATCGATATGCAAGTAGACAAAAATGAAATATGAAATAGATCTAAAATACTATGATAAATCAAGATGAAAATGTAGGAAATCAAATTACCTACCTACCTCCTTGGGGCCTTGGGGCCCTGAAGATCTAGTGATATGTGATGTTAGGTGAAGTCATACAACCAGTGCAACCACTTGTTCATCATTTCATAAAGATATCTCCCCCTCTACTTAATCATGTGAAAAAACAAATATAAGTCTAGCAAATAATAATCATGAGCATAAGTAGACATATAATCCAACATGAAATTAAACTCAAGGATATGGGTGGGAGGGAGGAAATCCTACAGGAAAGAGAAACCATCATCTTGATCATCCTTCCAGAAAGTGTATCCAGAAGCCTGATCAATCCATTTCTGAAGAGGTATACCATATGTAGAGGACGAATCATATTCATCTTCACTAAGAGAGGATAATAGATCTCAAGAAAACTTGTTGATTTCCCAAACCAGGGAAAATACAGTAAAGCACAACCTCATGTCTAGAGTAAAAATTTTCCCTCGTATTCAAAAAACATTTCCTCTATAAATCCCCACAAAAGGTATCAACATGAAAGTACTTTTATTTGGTAGTATGGACCTTAGATTTCTTTGGGCGGGCCACGACTTGGTGTCTATCAAAATCTAAGTATGATGGCTGAAACTCATCTTGAAAATGATACATAAAGTCATCCTCAAATGGATTGAACAAATATGTAACCATATCATCAGGTTGGAACATATATGGACTATTCGATTGCAAAATGAAATACTCTGAAGAAATTATTTATGTATCCTTTATCCAAGATGTCCCTTGAATGTGGTAGATAGGATCTCCGTAAAAAATAAAGCAACCCAAATCCCATCTGCATCTCCTAGTCTATATGAATTCATCATTTTGATTGTCAACTATATTCGTGGGTTGTTACATGATTTTATCTATATCATGGGTGTTTAATACTTATTCAAAATACTGGACAACCTCATCTTCTCCAAAACAGCCAATGGATAATAATGTCTCACTCAGGACTTTTGTAAGATAAACTTCATCGATATCCTTCTAGAAGTTTTCTTCATTTCCAAAATTGTGGAATAAAGCATAATCGAAATTTTCAAAAGGATTATAACTCATTATGTCCTTTTCTTGATGTGTAGGAGAAGAAAAAAGATGGGCGTCAACAGGCTCTTCAAATTCATCACCGAGGTTAGTTTTTTCTTTGACTTCATGAATGGGAGGGGAGCATGGATGGACAATCTCAATTGCATCAAGCGAGAGAAAATATAATGATGCTTCAACAGGCTTCCCTTCATCAAGATTCCTTTTTCTCTTCATGGGCAGGCTCCTCCATCGCCTCTTCATCACACAAGGATTGATTTTTAAAACAAAGTTCTTCATTTGTCCTTTTTCAAATAGGTTCGTCACATCCATGGGCTCTTCTTAATCAATATATTCTTCAATATTTTATTTATTCTTATTTATAGAAGTGTGGAGGTCTTCAATCTCTTGAGAAGTATCTCATAGATTCTAGCTAGTTGGCCAATAGTGACTGAGAATTTCTTCAACAAGCTTGGCAGTGGAATGGATTCTCTTCAGGTCAAATGAGCATGCAAGAAAATTTCTTTGACTTGGTTCCAGTGAAGATAAAAAAATATTTATTAGCATATCCTCATGCATCACTTCTTCACGTATCATATCTAAGCTCAAAACATACTTCACATATGTTACGACATGGATGGTAGCTAGAGTTGGGTCATCATTAAACATGGGGAAATTTACCCTCCATTCTACCGGGAAATGGTTTGGATATCCAGTAGTATTCTGAACATCAAAGGAGGGATGAACCTTATGGAATTCCCATGGTAAGTCCCGTGAGGCCATTTTTCCATTACTTAGGGTAAATCCTCAATGGAGATGCCAGATGAGGATAATGCTCATCATTGGATGGAAAGGGGTGAAAATAAAGGTGGGTTTGTGCAAGGTGCAGTCTCTGGAGGAACTTCAAGAAGATATCATCAATAAAGGTGGAAAGGGAATGCTCCTTGGGTGGATTCGCTAGGAAATATAATGGATAAGGGCTTCGGGATAGTTTTCCAAAGTTTCATTAGGGTTTAGAAGAGGATTCAAAATCCTCCTCGGAAATGACGCCAAAATGTTATCGCATAATTTCTAGGTTGGTAAAATCCCAACCCAACTAGAAAGTGGAGACAATTAGGAGGGAACCTACCCACTATCAACTTAGGCAAGTGTCCCTGTCACATTAGAGGTGAGGTAGTCACCTTTGGGGGGGAATATCGATGACCCTAGGGGGAATGATATGGGGAACAATTAATATGGAGAGGATTCCCATAAAGTTCAATTTTAAGTGGTACAAAGGTTTTGGAACAGATTCTTGGGAAGGTCCAACATTTTCCAAATATGTTGACTGACATGTTGATAGCGAATTACCTACCCGAGACATAAGAAAAACAAGAATATATTGAAATATAACCAATTGGAAAATCAAGTTAAGCTTGTTGTCCCTAATATCATATGTTAGTAACAATGTATATCAGCAATAAAATGACATCATAAGCTGGAATATGAATGATATAGATCAAGTGAAAGATAGAAGAGAAATACTAGCTAAATTCTAGGAAAATTCATGATAAAGACCAAGATGCTAGCATGAAAAGAAAAGGATATTGTAAAACATTTCTGAAGAAAATTATATCCGCCTTATGGATGTAAAAATCAATGTATTACAGAAATAAAATCATCCCCTAAAACTCTTCCAATGTTTTTAAAAAAGTGTTCTAGACCAAGAAGTGTAAGTGTGAAAAATTTGGGCAATTACCATCGATTGATTAGAGATTTATTCAAACAAATAGATTAGGTTTTTTGCATCCCTAATGGATGAATATTCAAATTTATAACAACATAAATAGCTATCCCTTTTATTGGGATGCCCTAGTGGCTATGAGGTGCTCTAAGCACAAGGAACACTATCCAACATCCAAAAATTTAATAGGACAAGAAATTACATTTCCCAATGCAATATTTTGTCTCTCCAATGCAATATTACTAACTTTAATGGTGGGTTAATGGGGTCAAAAATAAATATCTATGACTATTAAACCCTTGGGAGTGTAAATCCTCTTACTCCCCAAGGTAAGTGAACTAGATAGGGTTTGAAATTGAGGGGTGTAAATCCTCTTACTTCCTCAACAAAACCCTTGCAAATAACTTTATAAGCTTGATGATTATTGTGTAAAGTATAATATGGGTGTATATCCTTAGAATCCCTATCTATACTTGGCCAAACCAGCCTTAACTTGGATTACCAATGATAATAACAAAGTAAAGAACTATACCAATCCAATAAAAGCCTTTAACATGCCAAATTAAACCTCCATAATAACAAGAGAATGACCTCCAAAGGCTAGAACATCATCATCATCAACTCCACAACCAAAGAGAAACCATATCATAGAACAAGATATCAAAGACCCCCAAGGGTAGCGAAAATTTCAGTTCAATACTTCTCACAAGAGGGATATTTATGTTAAATTGAGATCTCATGATCTCTTATTTATACAAAATGTCACTACGATAATTTTTCCACATAATTAAGGGTAAAACACAAGACTGGGGGTCAACAACCCTAATATTTTCCCCTTTTACAAAATAATATCAAACAGTTCATTTTAATCTCACTTTTGAACAAAGAAAGCCCTAGTTTATAAAGACTTCATCCCTTTAGGGGACATTTTGGCACTAGGAGGAAATTGTTAATGATGGAGGAGTGTAAAAAGGATTTCCAGATACACATGTCAACCATATAAGACACTTCCTTCATGGTCAAAGCCTGAAACCCCTCAAAACCTCCTTGTTCCAATCCATGTCAACCTCACAACCAAACCCTAACCCCCCTAGGTGACATCTTGCCTCTAAAGGTGATGTCTTTCCTCTCCTAGGAAAAACGTTTGGCACATGGGGGATACGTTATGTCTTCCAAGTCATATTCTATGTCTTTGAGACTTCATCTCTATCAACTAGCATGTGGGACCCTGACATCCACCTATGGGATTCAAGCTATATGGAAGCCCAAGTTAGGCTTGTTCTTCCAAAATTGTCCACCAACTAGGTCCTGCAAAGACAAATAAGTAATCCCTCCAAGGATATCAAGTCATAACATCATGATAAGTAAATCCAATGAATAAATGAGCCACCTAATCATGTGCATAAAATATTACCATGTCAAAGAATTAAGTTCTCAAAGACATTATGCAACTTTTCAAGATTGAATATGGGAGGGTTGACGAGGTGGCCTATTTGGTACATCTTTGTTACACATAAAAATTACTAATTTCAATGATGACCTATTGTCGTCATTACAAGTGTCGCATTTTATCCATAAGTATCACAAGTTTTGCAAACATCATAAAATCATCTTGCCTATGTCGTGTCTTGAACGACATCACAAGGGCACCCTCAAAGACTGGTTTAAGAAAAAGAAATCACGTGACAAAGAGTACAAATATTTTACAATGGAAAATACCACTTAAAAGTCATTTTTGAAGGGAATCACTCCCCTACCCACTGTCAGGGTGCTCCATCACTCCTTGCCCTCCTTTGGGGGAGAGTTTCAACACTTTGTGCCCCATTCTTGGGGAGCACTAGGTTGTTTGAGGAAATCTTGGGTTGTTGAGGAAAATCAGGGAAAGATCCCCTTCATCTCTGGAGTCAGTTGGATTTGAATCTGAGGTCAAGGCTGGATCTTAGGGAGGATCCACAACTGATGGAGAAATATCCTAGACCTATCCCAAGAATCTCTAAGGTGGTTAGGCCTCTCCAAGCCTATATAAGGAGGCCTCCTCATGGTGAAAAGAGAGCACATTGAAGGGATCAAACTTATGATCTCATAAGGGATATAATCAGTGAAGCATATTCATTTTGTTTGTGGATCATTTGAGCAAGGGGTTGGACAAGGAGAGCTTGGTGAAGTTGTTACATCTTCATCAAAGGTATGTAAGCATCTCTACTAAGTTCTCATTAATACATGTGCTTGGCCTGTTTCCTTCAAGATTGTGTATGCCTACATGAAAATGTCTTTAATGGATAGATATAGTTTCAAACTAATCATAGTAGAATATGAAGCATGCTTTGTCTTTGATTGTATTGTAGGACCTATTGAAGAGTTTGTGGATCATATCTCAACTTGGAACTGGGTGAGGACAAACATCATAAAAAGGTACATCTTCTTCCTCTTCTCTATAGATTATTTTAGCTAGGCTTAAAGGGATGTCAGTGACCAAAGTTAGCACCTTTCTTTCTTGATCTTAGAGATTTAAGATCCAACAGGGAATCCACCTATCCATAGGGGGATTTTCCTATAACAATCTTTCCCTAGGTAAAGGAGAGTTTCCTAGAGATCCCTCTCTAATCCATCTAAATTGGGTGAAGTGTTTAGGGTCAAGTTTCAATGGGAAAAGGATTCATGACATACAAGAGGTTGTAGTGTCTCATTCATGGGTGCCTTTGTAGAGGGTGTATGGTACCTTCATTTGCAATGCACTTTTTACAAGCCCATTATTTTTCCATTCTTTGTTTATTTCATAATTCAAGGAAAAGTTGAAGGACACTACCCTRCTGTCGTGTCCATATAATGACAGTATCACCSACAAATACCTAGTGGAAATGAGAAGGTTGGCTGGTTATGAGACACCCTTTCTCTGAGCCATGCCACTAAGAGCCATTACCCTGGCTTGGTGACCAGATGATGGTAATAACATAACACTAGATATTCATGGACATTGTTGGGTATGTGTTATATTCTTTGCATGAGTAGTAGTTTCTGAGCGTTGCGTCGGGTGCATAGGGGGGTTTGAGGGTGGGGATTTCTGCCTCGAAAAACATGTCACATATTTAGGTGGTTTTTCGGCACATGGTTTCTTTGTTGATGGTTTTCCATTTCCGGTTAAGGAAATAGGGTTGTTAACTAATCTGGGTCATTGGGTTAGGGTTTTGGATGTCATGGGATCCTATATGTATATTGTATTTTAAACAATGTATCACTATGAATGAATATAGAATATGTTGGTTTTCCCAGTTTGGGTTTCCAGGGGAAACATCTTTGTGTAATTTTTGTATTTTCCATTGTATCTTTTATGTTCTTTTACTGAAAATTTGTTTGCAGTAAATATTGTACAAGGTTAAAATATACATTTGGTATCAGAGATTTGTCGGCTTCAGGGGGATGCCTTTGTGGTCAAGGGTTTGGCTCGGGACTGTGATAATCCTTGTTACAGTGGGAGATATGTGGTATTGATTTTTTAGGTGAAAATAAATGGCAAGCAATTCGAAGATGGAGATCTATAAGTTTAATGGGAAAAGTTTTGAGTTGTGGAATATCAAGATGAAAGATCTATTGGTGGACATAGATCAATGGATCGTGGTATATCCAGGTACTGCACCTACTGGAACTTCAAGAAATGACTAGAAAAAGTTGGATCGAAAGGAAAAGATCACAATCTAACCGTGTCTCTTTGATTTAGTATTACTGCGTGTTTCAGAGGAAGCTACAACCAAGGATTTATGGGAAAACTTGGGCAAGTTGTATCAGTCTAAGTCCCTAGTAAATAAACTATTCTTGAGAAAAAGTTATATAACCTGAGGATGATAGATGGAGACTTGGTGGCCGAGAATTTGAATGCCTTCAATACTATGGTAAGTCAGTTAGTATCTATTGAGATTAAAATTTCAAATCAAGATAAATGTATTAGTTTACTGTTTTCTTTACTAGACTCTTGGGATAGTCTGTTTGTGGCCATAGGTATAAATACAACTGCCTTGAAGTTTGATGAAGTCGTCTCATCCTTGTTATTGGAGGATATGATATGGAAGAATATGGAAGGACAGATCACATACACATTATTTGCAAGAGGATTTTCCCAAGAAATAAATATATCTAAGTTCTCAAGTGGGATATCTAAGTCTAAGGGTAAATCTAAATATCCTGAAAAGTTTGTAAAGGTATGTTGGGGATGTGGAAAAGAAGGGCACTATCAGAATCAGTGTAGATCTGAAGTTGAGAAAAATAAGGGATTTGAATAATCTCCTTCTACAGAAGAAAACACCTCCAAGGAAGAAGGAGGGGATGTGTACTTGGTTTCTTCAAGCACACATGCAGATCATGAGGCATGGTTAGTTGACTCTGGTGCATTATTTCATACGACTCCCCACAGGGAGTGGTTATGCGAATATGAAAGGTATGATGGAGGTAATGTTTTCTTAGGTAATGATTCAATAACCAGAATCATAGGACGAGGAAAATTCAAGTTGACGCTCATAGATGGAAAAATAATTCTGCCTCGGAAAACGTGTCACATATTTAGGTGCTTTTTCAGCACATGGTTTATTTTTTGTAGTTTTCTATTTCTGGTTAAGGAATTAGGGTTGTTGACTAATCCAGGCCATTGGGTTAGGGTATTGGATGATGTTGGATCCTATATGTATATTGTATTGTAAACAATGTATCACTATGAATGAATATATAATATGTTGGCTTTCCCAGTTTGGGTTTCCGGGGGAAAAATATATGTTTAATGTTTGTATTTTCCATTGTATCTATTCTGTTATTTTACTGAAAATCTATTTGAGGTAAATATTGTACAAGGATAAAATATGATAGGTCGGCTCATGATGATACCTCCTATCCTCCAACTAACCTTTTTAATCATTATTAATCATATTTCTTGTGGGTACCCCTTTTCTCAAAGATAAGTGTTTCACTTCTTTCTTGTGTGATCCCTAGGTGAAGCATCTAAATTTTTTATACACAGGATTTTATATTTTACCCAACAACAATCCCTAAGGAACTTTATCCCATTCTTCCCATAGAATGAGGGACAATCCCTTCTTGGGTCAATACACCCTAAAATACAAAGATATAAGAAAATGGGGGGGAAAGAGTGATGGGAATTCGTAAGTATGGTCAGGAGTGGTACAACATCTCTTCAAGGGAGTTCCTAGTAGAAAAAAAAATCCCCAAGGAAGACCACTTGCTAGGGCGCAATGCCAACCACCAAGGTGAAGCAAGGAAAAGGCATAATTTTCAAGCATATATCATGAAATCTAAAGTAGTATAAGATACAACCTACTCAAATGCCTCAAATATTGAAATTATACTCACCATAAAATCTGACTTGTGCCTCATGGAGCAAGGCCCACTACCTCTTAGAATCTAGCTGGTGTGGTGGATGCCATCTAAAAATATATGACCTTTGTGGTGGTGAGAAGTGCCTCCATATGTACAAAAGGATATTGGTAGTCATGTAGTCTTTCATCACTCTTGTTATAGAATTATTAAACCCCTAATCACTCAGACATCATCTCCTAGAGGCCACCTACCTAATTCTCTCATATTTCATCATATTCCCATTGAGTTTCTATCCTAATATCCCTTCGGTCCCACTTTCCATTTCTCAAAGGGGTTGGTCGCTCTTTCGAGACTTCCAAGTCACGACCAGGTCGCTTTGTCCATGTACTTAGGTCGTGACCGATCCTATAATCTCCCTTTTTTGGATTTGGTTGCAATGGATGAGACCTCTCTCTAATTTCTCTGGGCTTATTCTCGAGAAGGCTTCTAGGATAAGATTTAAGATCTTATCCCATTAACCATATGGACTTATATATAAATCCCTATAGGAGCCAATCCATTTCCATGGGAAAGGGGATAAAGAACTAAAAGAGTTACTCTCACATTTTGATGTCAAGGCGTGGGAAAGGATCTTGGAAGAAAGATATCTCTTTTGTTTACACTTGTAAGTTGTTATATTGGTTACTTTATTAATGGAAGATATGATGGGTGTTTTCCTCTAAACGATTGTTCATGTAAGTTTGTGTGTTTGTTGATAGAGGTTTGATATATTTGTAGATCATGACATATTATCAATATTAGAACAATCCTTTGCTAGTATCTCTATTCTTGTCTTAGGTATAGGAAGAGCCTAAGAGAGATCAGCTCGTGCACGGTACAAAATCCCTACAACGGATTGACGACCATACTAGGGATATTGCCTCTCATGTGCTTTTCTTCCTTCTTTATATGCTTTCTTCCTGATCTAATTGTCAGAATTTGTTATGCCCTTTCCTGAGTTTAGTTGAACAAACCAATAGCTTTGATTTGATAGATCTCATCCCAGATATAACTTTTTTTCTTTTTCTTTTTCTTGGTTTTCTAAGTTGGTCGCAAATTCCCCGTTCACACAGAGTGACCAAATACTTCTCGGTTGTAGTTTTCCACCTTTGCAGCAATGACCATCCCTTCTCCCAAGTCTACCAAGAGAGACCATAATCTTCGATTGCACTGTGTCCTTTTTAGCGTCATGACCCAATCACTCTATCTCCCTCTATAGGGAGCAACCAAACCCCTAAATTTTATTTTTGAATGGTTATCCTTCAAAAAACTCAACCAGACCCTTTTAGGCTAGTTTCCTTCAAAACTCCAGATCTATATGAAGACTGTTTCTTTGACTTGGTGTTAGCTTGCTTGAAATTTATGCAATTATATTCTTTTGGTAGCCATATCATGTGATTGATAGGTACAAACAAGAGTACATAATCTAATCCTTTCAGTCCTGTAGAAAATCATTTATACCTGGCTAAGAATATTTTTTCTTACAAAGTCTATCATTTTATTATATAAGTCTGTGTTTCATTAGGTTGAATGTTTGTTGTTTCCCAAATCATTTAAGAACTTTTCAAACTTTCGTTCATACTTAAAATCTTTTTCCGTGCTTTAAATTTGCACGCTTGGTGTTGTATTTCTTGAATCTTTTGCATTCATTTCCGAACATGGTCAATTGAAATCAAAGGATGAAGAATATTTTTTGTTTCCACTTTCATGTAATTTGAAAAAATAAAATAAACAAAATACATTTCATTTAGAGTGCTTTAAAATATCTTTGCAACAACTTGTGCCTTGTTGGGAATCTCATAAATCATTTTGTAAGTTTGGTTGAAAAAATTGTCCTTTTATCTTAGTTGCAAGAATATATAAAAAAACAGTCTGTATTAGGGTGTTTCTTTTATAAAAAACAAAAAACAATATACTCTTCTCCCTCTCATAAATAGGATTCATCAAAAATAATTTTTATCAAATTTCATCCCTTTGCACCCTTTCAGATTCAACTCTTTTCACATCATAAGTTTCACTTCCACATAACCTTTTGAATAAACAACAACCTTAAAAACAAACACACACTAATAAATTTAACTAGACTCTTTATTTTCTAAAGAACACCAACAATAGTTTAGGTCTAGGGTCTTTGGACTAAAATAAGTGAGAAAATTGTCCAAGACCATGAAAACAAACCATAGAATATTAAAGAGTGCTTAAATCCAACTTTTTTATAGGCATATCCAGGACCCCCCTCTCACACAGGGGTTACACACAGGGTCGTGTGTTGCTGGGAAATAGATATTACCCATATGAAGCTTAATGAAATGTAGTGTAATGATAATATATTGGTGATTCTTCTTGAGAATCAGTTGTTTCCATTTTTTCTTGGAACTTCGCGAACCTCAAAGTTCGAGGTCGTCTGAATCTTTTTCTGGTCCTCTTGTTCTCAATCCTCTTGAGGAATTTTGGACTTGATATCCTTCCCATATTGACGTACCTGAATGTCGATTGTACCTTCCTGTAGGATAACTGTGAGTTGGTGACCTTAGTCGCCATAATATTTAGGGATATTACACAAGGTGATAGTGAAGGAGAGTCTTCGTTATACCTAGATCAGACGTTGGTCAAACTCACTCGGGCTCTTTGGAGGGTGACCCATGGATAGACTGTCGGGAAGCTTGCACCAAGGTGTAAGTAAATTAAGAAGGAAAACAACGTAACTAATCCACCCACTTGTCCCCTCCCCTTCTCACATGTCCCCACTATGTTGGAGTTCATCACCAACTAGTGAGCCCATGGAGAGAATCTTTGGTTTGTTTGTCTGATTTATCTACTCTTTTTTAGCGTATGTTTCTGATGTTCTTTAGTTGGATTTAGGACTGTCATTTTCATATCTCATCTTAGCCGATCAAAACTTGCATCAGTCTCGGAGGATGCTAGGCTTGCATCCACTAAATTACAAACTTTTACCTTCCAACTCACCCGAAGATCATCTTCGAGAGGAAAACCAACCTGAGGCCGGAACTGTTGTTAATACCTTGCTTGAACACACAGAAGCAGATAAATTTCAAGAAGTTTTTGTACTCCCTGCAAATCCATCCTTCACTGACTCTTTTGGTCCCTCCTTCTTCAGGTAAACTCTGTCGGAGAACCTGAACTTGGTACCGATTACTAGCGTATATCTCTTGTGACCTATGAAGACAACATAAGTATGGAAACCCAACATATCCATTTATCACACAGTTACATCACACCACCAAGGGTTTCAGTTCCATCTGACCATATTCCAACCCTTGAACAACCTCGCAATATCCTCTCTAGAGTAGATACAATCATATACTTTTCTTTCAAACTATTGTGACATGATCAATCACTTTCTCATTCACAAACCCCTCCACCCCCCATATCTAGTATCTCCCATATATTCCAAACTTCTTTTCCCAAATCCTCCCCCATACACTCTACACAAAAACCAGCTTAACCAAATGTCAACACAACCCAAACATCAAAAGTGACATCAATATCATATGTTGTCACCACCATTGTATCACCACCTTCGAGAACATAACCTTATACACCCCCCACTGAGGGGAAACATTTGTTTACCCCATTTTTCTTAGGAGGCGATTCCAACCTATTTGGATAACAAACTTCATCGAGAGGATTACCTCCCCAAGGAAACCAACTACTAGGTCTTGGCCAACAAATATTCATGAGCTATCCTTTCACTGGGGGACAACCCCTATACCTAGGACAAATGTCCAGCCAACATCCTGTCAGGGGGAAAACCTTGACTTATGAATCATTTTTAGCAGTGGTATTACCTACTGTTGGGAGACAAACTTCATCTAGTTGGGGGAAACTACCCACTTGGGGGAAACCACTAGTTTTAGGGCCATATTCTCTCTAGAGGGACCAATCAACTGGAGGGAAAACCCCAGATACCATAAAATACCCATCATGGGGCCAGACTATTCCCTCTACCACTAGCCTACTATATGGCCATCCATACCCAAGAATAGATAATACTGTATGGAACCAACCTCCTCAACTAGGAAGACACCCTATAGGCCCACCTTATGGTGGAGGACCTCCTGGCATACCCTTTTGTGGACTACCCCATGGTGGAGGGGGACCACCTATGGTGGAGGACCCCTAGAGGACCACCTTGTGGTAGAGGACCTCCCAGAATACTGCCTTATGGAGGAGGACTTCCCTATGGAGGCAGACGTCCTGGGGGGCCACCTTATGGAGGAGGACACCCTCGAGGACTTCCATATGGTGAAGGACCCCCTGGTGGATCAACTTATGGAGGAGGACCACATAATCCACCTCCATAGGTCAACAAACAATATTTTTTTAGCGACCTTAGATTTTCCTGATATTTCAAGTTTGACTAATGATCCCATATGATACTCCCATTTATGTCTCCCCATTCCTACCAAAATACCTTTCAATATTCCAAATTTCGATGGAAAACCTATAGAATATCCAAACAATCACGTGATGACTTTCCGCCTATGGTGTTCTTCGAAATACTTGATGGATGATTCCATACGACTATGAATTTTCCAACAAACTCTTATAGGAGCCAAAACCAAACAGTATATTGAAATGCTGCAGAATTCCTTTGATGACTTTAATTCACTTGCTATGGAATTTTTGACACACTTATAATTACCAATTATATATGACATTAGTACTGATATTTTAACATCGTTATTCCAAACAACCTCCACCCATATCTTTGACCACATTCATGAGTGGCAACGTGGACGATGACTAATTAAAGCCACAATCCTGAACCAACTATTAGATGATTCATTTACCAAGTCTCTTATGCCACCTATTGCTCGATATGTCTCCATGGGAGGTGTCACTATAGAGGAACAAGTCATATCTCACACCCAATATCTAGATTTAGTATATTCTCAATCTGGCATGTTATACGACTTGATCTTCCATGCTCGTAGACCATCGAACGACCTATTATCACTCTAAAAGTCACCCTAGACTGTAATCAGGTGATCTTGGTAACATAAAAATATTTTCAAATGTAAAAGTGTTTTAAAGGGTCAAATGGGCAAAGAATCAAAATGCTAATGTTTTAACTCAGAAAACAGGGCTAGCATGCACCAACAATCGAGGTCTTGACTAACTTTAGTCAGTAAGTGACAAAAAGTATGAACAGAGGGAAGAATTCAGTGAGAGGAATGTAGATTTTGTTCTAAACATCAAGTCTACAGTCAACCTAAGGAAGAAAAAGTCTTAACACGAGATCTTCTTGAGTTCAAAACTTAAGGATACTAAAGAAATATCATGATAATATAATAATCAAACATACATCATAATATCACCACAACCATTCATGTGAATCATTCAAAGAATGAAAAATTTAGTATCAGAAGCAAATAAGATGGAATAAGAAGTTGATTTCTATTAACCAAAGATGTCTCAAATCAAATACATAACCAGTTCACAATAATTTGATCAAAACATTACAATTCGAGAGCTTCAGCTCAACCATTCAAACCCCCATTCTCAATTGGAACATGGATTTATAATAGAAAAGGAAAGGCAACAACTAGAGGTGTGATATGGCCCTTCCCCTCCTTGGATTCTCCAAAAACAACTATCAATCAAACACCTAGGCTAACAACTATTAACAAACTGCTACAAAAATGGAAAATGTTGGCCATTGATCCAACCAACATCGAACTAACTTGATCTTTTGTTGTTGCGCATATCCATATGTGGCAAGTGTATTTTAATGAATGTAATTGTTATCTCTATCTATCCTCCACATCATCATCCATTCACTAAGATGATAATTCCCCCCCCCCTTATATTCTTGGTACCTATAGGTAGCGCCACTCTAGTGCGTCTCTATGCAAGAATCCATCTTTGGCAGAAATTAGGTAGTGTCTGCCAGAAATTAGGTAGTGCATGCCTGTGTTTCATGTTTAGGAKWTTTGGCAGTGCATATGATATTGGGTAGTGCCCCTGGAATTTGCAGCACCCAGGATATTAGGTAGCACCCATGTAGAAAAYGCAGTGCCCARGAGATTTGGCAGYGCACTGCACTTTGCACATCCATGCATGAAAATGGTGGAACGGGGGAGAAATAGGGAACATAATCATATATATCATGGATACGTTTAGTTMTTCAACACCTRTAGAATCTTTAAACAACACTGCATTGACATCTCATCATGCCACYTRTGCATGCATCCTACAAATTAGGCATTTGCGATTTCACTGAGCACTGAATAGCTGGAATGTTGGCTTAATTTATGGCTTGACTTTGATTTGAATGCACATATAGAATGCAATATGGTATGAAATGTAAACATGACTCAAAATTGGCATATGTGATATAGCTTAGGTTTGAGGGAATTTAGAAGTAAGACACTTAAGAGCGTACACCCTTTTTTATTTTGTTTTATTAAATAAATATATATAATAAACATAATTCATAAACTACAAAATAGTTTAGAAAATCATTATATATATATATATATATATATATATATATATATATTTAATAATAAAAGTGTTTTTATGACAAACTTATCATAAATATTTGACAGACTTCAATAAGTATTTCTAACCATTTATCATGACTCAATGAGGAATTCGGAAGTTATAAACTAGGGAAAATGAGCAAAAGGATTTGGAAATTTTTTGCACAAAGATGCTAAAGACACATAAAATTCTGATGAAAATTTGAGTTTTAACATATGGCTCCAACTCGGATGGAGACCTCCCTGCGAGGCTCCAATAAAATGGTAGTTCCATTCGCCTTGTCCATTGGGCTATGGATTCAAAAATCAACTATTTTCTTAACTTTCTCAAAACTTGTCTTTATTCACACAAACTGACTGTGATTGCTATAAACTGAAGAAAAAAGAAATGCTTGGGAAACGAGCTTATTTCCTACCCTACTCCACTCTAACCAGCTCCGCAATTTGGTTAGGTAAATGCTTACTTCCATAACAGCCATCCAAGCAACTTCAATACTAAAATAATCTCATCTTTGTCACTGCTCAACAGATGAATTCTGAAATGTAACAACAGTGGTAAAAACTCGTTCAAGAAATCATACTCACCCGGAACTACTAATAAGTTTAATAAATCTGAAATCTTCAGTTTCTCTGGAATATATGATTCCATGAAGGATGCCACTGGATCTTTGAAGCCAAGATCATAAAAATGATGATCCACGGAGAACTCTTGCTCATCCATGACTATTCTTCTACTAGAAGATTGATCACCTTCTTGTTCTCTTGAGATCAAATCTTGATCATCAATCATTATAACTTTCTCTTCAGAAAAGTGCTCAGAGGATGATGATAAAACAATATTAAAATCATATGAATTAAGATCATCTAAGAGCATATAATTGCCTATGCAATCACTGGTTTCCATAGGCTCAACTGGGTCTGCAAAATGATCATAAACTTCAAATTCATACCTGTCTCTAGAATATTCTATCAATGTTGAAGAATTCAGATCCGAATCTGAAATAAGCTCATATGCTTTCTTCTGTTCCAAATATGTTTCACATTCATTACCTTCCTGCTTAAAAGCTAAACCATACTGACATCTTGTTTACTTATGTGCATATAGATTTTCCAATTCAACCCGCTCTCGGATCCTCCTGGAAGCATGTATGTTCCCCTCCACTCCTTCTGCATCCTCAAACAACTGTCTTAAAGATGAAGACTTCCTTTCTAACAGGATAAGAACTAAATCTAAATGCTAAGGCATAACATAGTACATCATGGCAGCCATCTCAATGGGCCGGACCTCGAAAGGCATATTGTGATAAATGTTGTAGAACCTTCTATTAAAAACAGACAAATCTTCTTTCTCTCCTCTGTTCAAATCACAAAAATCAGCAAGATATGATTCTAATGATTTGTTCTCACCCCAGTGCTTTGAAAAAACATTGGAGAACTCAATCCAAGAGCCAATGGAATCATCTCTCAGACCCTTAAACCATACAACAGCATCTTTGAACAAAGACTTAGAGAACTATCCCATGATCACATCTTCATGAACAATCTCGAACCAATCAATAAAATCCTCAAAGGATTCCAAGTGCCTTTCAGCTGTGACATAACACTCTCCACAGAACCGAGGAAGATATTCAAAGTAGTCAAGAGGATAAGGATGAAGGATATAGAGCTGCCTAAAAGGCTTGAACATCTTCATTTTGATTTTAATTTGAAAGGCAGTGGGTTGATCATGAGAGATAGCAGGTTGATGACAAGGTTCAGTAGTAATGCAAAAAGGTGTTGAGCTCTGGACAGGTTTTGAAACAATTTCAATTTCTACAAAAAGAAAAGGGTGATCAGATTCAAAAGGAATTGGAATGCAATACTCATCTTTAGGAACAGGTTATGATGAGGCTATTGAATCAACATCTACAATATAGGGTTGTGGGATTTCCTCTTCTAAGGTTGGATATATACAAGAAGGATGATGAGTTTCTGAATATACAAAACAAAAATTGATTCTCTTTACATGCAAAGGGAAAAGCATGAAAGCGATGATAAATAAATGCAACAGTTCATGAATTTGACTAATGAACTGATACCTGGATTTGAAATTCAGCCTCTTCATCTTTTATCAACCGGATCCTCCCCAGTGGAGTCTTTAATCATGGACTCGCCAGGCAGATTTCTACAGTCAATTCTTTGTCCTCCCTTTGTCTTCCATCAAAAGTCGGATCTATGTCGTTCTCCTAGGGAAACTAGCTTCACTTTCGCTCCCCGACAATAGAACCATTTATTTTATCACTCCAAAAGTCACCCTAGACTATAATCAAGTGAGATTGGTAACATCAAAATATTTGCAAATGTAAAAGTGTTTTAAAGGATCAAATGGACAAAGACTCAAAATGGTAATGTTCCAACTCAGAAAATAGGGCTAGCATGCACCAATAATCGAGGTCTTGACTAACTTCAATCAGTAAGTGAGAAAAAGTATGAACAGAGGGAAGACTTCAGCGAGAGGAATGTAGAGGTTGTTGTAAAGATCAAGTCTGCAATCAACCTAAGGAAGAAAAAGTATTAACACAAGATCTTCTTGAGTTCAGAACTTAAGGATACTAAAGAAATATCATGATAATATAATAATCAAACATACATCATAATATCACCACAACCATTTATGTGAATCATTCAAAGCATGAACACTTTAGTATCAGAAGAGAATAAGTTGGAATAAGAAGCTGATTTCTATTAACCAAAGATGTCTCAAATCAAATACATAACCAGTTCACAGTAATTTGATCAAAACATTACAATTCGGGAGCTTCAACTCAACCATTCGAACCCCCATTCTCAATTGGAACATGGATTTATAATAGAAAAGGAAATGAAACAGATGGAGGTGTGAGCTGGCCCTTCCCCTCCTCGGATTCTCCAACAACAACTATTAATCAAACACCTAGGATAATAGTTATTAACAATCTTCTACAAAAATGGAAAATGTTGGCCACTGATCCAACCAACATCGAACTAACTTGATATTTTGTTGTTGCATATCTCCATATGTGCCAAGTGTCTTTTAATGATTGTAACTGTCATCATGCTATCAACTATTATCTCTTTCTATCTTCCACATCATCAACCATTCACTAAGATGATAATTCGCCCCCCCCCTATATTTTTGGTACCTGTAGGTAGCGCCACTCTAGTGCATCTCTGTGGAAGGATCCGTCTATTCCAGAAATTAGGTAGCGCCTGCCAGCAATTAGGTAGTGCCTGCCTGTGTTTACTGTTTAGGAGATTTGGTAGTGCACTGGATATTGGGTAGCGCCCATGGAGTTTGCAGTGGCCAAGAGATTGGGTAGCACCCGTGTAGAAAACACAATGCGTAGGAGAAAATGCAGTGCCCAGGAGATTTGGCAGTGCAGTACACTCTGCACATCCATGCATGAAAATGGTGGAACGAGAGAGAAATGGGGAACATAATCATATATATCATGGATACGTTTAGTTCTTCAACACCTGTAGAATATTTAAACAACACTGCATTGACATCTCATCATGGCACCTGCACATGCATCCTGCAAATTAGGCATTTGCAATTTCACTGAGCACCGAACAACCGGAATGTTTCCTTAATTTATGGCTTGACTTTGAGTTGAATGTGCAACTAGCATGTAGGGTGGTATGACATGTAAACATGACTTAGAATTGGCATATGTGATATAGCTTAGGTTTGAGGGAATTTAGAGGTAAGACACTTAAGTGAACACCCTCTTTGATTTTGTTTTATTAAATAAATATATATAATAAACATAATTCATAAACTACAAAATAGTTTAGAAAAACATTGTATATATATATATATATTTAATAATAAAAGTGCTTTTATGACAAACTTATCATAAATATTTGACAGACTTCAATAAGGATTTCTAACCATTTATCATGACTCAATGAGGAATTCAGAAGTTATAAACTAGGGAAAATGAGCAAAAGGATTTGGAAATTTTTTGCACAAAGATGCTAAAGACACTTAAATTCCGATGAAAAATTGAGTGCTAACACTACCCAACCAAACCGTGACCTAGACCCCATGCCAACAATATGATTGGTATTTTTTCTACAAATTCATCTGGTCAGATGATTGGGCAAGACAAACCATCAAATAAATCTACCAATCCTAGTTCATATGTCCACACAACCACTCCAACAAAGCCCCCTTCCCAAACCTCTGAGGTTAATTCGGTGCAATCCACCGTACCCAAAAACCCATAGTCATCGAAAGGAAAAAATAAGGATAGAAATAATAAGAAAAAGTAAAACTCTTATGAGTAGTTGGGCCCCAAGACACAAGAAAACAATGTTGAGGCAAAACCTAAACGAAGGGTCAAATATCCATGCATGATTTGTAAAGAGGATAATTTCACCAAGGACTCCCATCGTCTCACCGAAATCCATAAATATATCTAATGAGGCACATCCTCTTCTACACCTATCGTTTTAACAAACCCTTCCCCCCCCAAAAAACAACAACTGGATATGAAAACACACCCACCCCCACCATGGGGAAACCCTGAGTCCTAAACTGAAAATATCCTGATGCTCAAATCCATGGCGTTATCCACCAGAACAAATAATTATGACTCTCTGAAGGAGAATCCTACATTAAAATATCCCCCTATCCCAACACCATTGAGTGCTCCTCTCAGTGTCGAGAAACCATGTAGATAATCATCATTTCACCCTCCAAAAGGGGTACTCCATTGAACGACACATAACCCTAATGCTCGAGCATCCTAACACTATAGAATAGTGGAGGATATTTATCAAGCCCCATGCGCTATGTCCACCCTTGAAGTATTACAAAGTTGTCCAAACCAACAAAAATATTTATTAAAAACCATTGGGGGAATTGATCCCTCATAGTCAAACATTATTTCTTTTAACGTGGACCAAAGTGAATCCCTACTTTCACAACAACTTGCATTACAAATCACCATTCATTCACTTAAAAACAATGTTTTTCAAACCATGATCGATGAATGTGAGACCACTTGTATTATGTCAATGACTTGTTGTAAAGCCTTAGGCTCTACAAAACATACTACATAGGAAACCATCTTGAAGGCCTTTGATGGAAAGTTTTTCAAACCTTATGGTATTTTTCCCTCCCTACCAATCAAACTGGCTGGTAAAACCACCTCCGTCGAAGTAGAAGTAATCAATGCTAATCTCGACTAAACTATTCTTTTAGGTCATACTTGGTTTTATGTTATTAAGGGAGTAACATCCTCTATCTTCCAAACTATCCACTTTGCCAACCAAGGAATGATAGTGATAATAGACCAACTTGATTATTGTACACCCGACGTGCAACTTAATCCCAGCATACATGTACCATTCGAAGCAGAGTCAACACATGAATATGAGAGTATCAATGTACATGTCTATCCAAACCTTATGGGGACATTCCCTTTACCCCTAGTGGATATCTCCCAAATAGCTCTGATCAATATGATCTCTTCCTTTTGCGGTAAGACCCTTGGTTCCTTCGACCCTTGGATAATTCCTCACTCTTTTGTTGTCAAATATTTCAGACCTACCATGCCTTTATCCCAACTGAATTATCATATTCAACTATCTAGAGAACAAATGAATATGAAAACACTCATTCTAAACTTCTACTGGATGAGGAGCCAGATCAATTTTCCTCTCATTAATGGGTTACTCGTGAACATCTCAAGGATGAATTCCTATATTTCATCTTCCCATCTAATGAAGCTATAATGGAATTCATGTCTCTTCAAGATCGACCCTAGGAAGACAATCATCACCGATCCTCCTTCCTTCCTAATAACGAGAGGAAATAAACACATATTCAAACCCTCATTTCTACTAATACCCAAGACCCATCCTCGTTACCTTCCATGTCATATTCCCCCCCATCAGAAAGAAACTTGGGAAATATTTCTAAGACTATATCAATTGATATTTTAGTTAAAATTTTGATCATGGAACACATCGAGATATGTGCAGATTTCTCTCCCGAAGAGATGGAGTGTTATACTTCCCTTTTTAAAGAGTTTCTCGACATTTTTTCCTGGTCATATGAAGAAATGTCAGGAATTGACCCATGGAAGGTTGGTCATGAAATTAAGACACATCCTGTAGCCCACCCCATTCAACAACGACTCCATCCATTTCACCCAAGAAAAGCTGCAACAATTAAGGTCGAATTTAAAAAATTATTGAACGTTGGTTTTATATATCCCATGCCCCTTACAGAATGGGTCTCTAATATCATACTCGTCGCCAAGAAGAAAGGAATGAACCGAGTATGTGTATATTATAGGGACCTTAACAAGGATGGTCCTAAGGAAAATTTTCCCACCCCTTCATCAATAATATCATCAACGATTATGTCAGATGCAAATTCTTCTCATTCATGGATGACTTCTTTGGTTATAATCAAATTGAAATCATATTGGAAGACTAGCACAGAACCTCCTTTATATGACCGTGGGGAACGTTCTCTTATCAAAAGTTACCCTTTGGTCTCAAACATTTTGGTGCCACTTTCCAACGGGCCATGTATTATGATTTCCCCAAAATTAAGCACATCGTGTAGCCTTATCTAGATGACCTACCCACCAGATATCCTAAGTGACAAGATCACATCGATCATCTATGACAAATATGTATTCGTTTTCGACATTACAACATCAGTCTTAACCCAAACAAATGCATATTTGTTGTGGAATATTTTCATATCATTGGATTTATCATATCCAAGTTTGGGATCTGAGTGGATCCCATTAAAGTAGAGGCCATTATCAATTTTCCTCCCACTTTACTATTAACCAACTTCAGAAATTGCAAGGAAAAGAAAATTTCTTAAGAGGGCCCATCGTCAACTATGCAGAGATTATTAAGGGATTCATGTGATTACTTAAAAAGGGTGTCCCATTCATTTGGGACAAACAAGATCAATGTTCTTTTGGTCAACTAAAGCATATTCTTACATCCACTCTAATATTGAAACCCCCAAATTATAATAAATAGTTTACCTTGTATCTTGTGACATTTGGTACTACTATCGAAATAGTCTTAGTCCAAACTGATGAACATAATAATGAACATGCTATTTATTACCTTGGTAAAGGCTTGGTTGGCATTGGGATTCATTATCCTTATGTCGAGAAGTTGCCTCTGGCAACAATTTTCATTGTCCAGTGATTACGACATTACATTTTGCTTCGAACTACTACCGTTATATCTGACGCCAATCCTATGCAATATATCTTGTCATGCCAAATATTGGGAGGTCATTACTCAAAATGGATTGTCTTATTACAAGAATTTGACCTTGATTTCTCTACCCCCAAATCCAAAAAATCCTTAGTCTTTGCAGAATTAATGATCGATCTACCCCAACTCATTGACAAATAAGTGGTCCAAAGTTCATTGCCAGATGAATCTTTGTTCCTCATTGACTCTTTTGACCCCTATATGGACACATCCTTAGTTATCTCCAAACCCAATGCTTCCACCCTCAAATTTTCAAACACATTCGTCATCTCATATGCCATAAATGTCACTACCTCATCGTTGGTGATACACTTTTCCATGAAGGAGTAGATATGGTGTTACACCAATGTGTCATCCAATCCGAAGAAGAAAAATTTATTAATTACTACCACTCAGGAGCATGTGGCAGCCATGTTTTTGGGTTAGCCACTACCTATATGTTATAACCCTAAATTGATCTACACATGCATACATGGCCTTGGCCCTCTTACTTGCATTTTTTTCCATAGCATTGTTGAGTTACTCTTCTTTAAAAACCAATTTTTAGAAGATGTACATGCCCTGAAAAGTTACTTCCCATGTACATACGTTTTTTTCACTACCACAACTCGTGTACATACACATGTTCCACCATTAGAGCCCGTGTATTCTTGCAAAAGTTGCAAAAAATAAAAAGTTGCAAGAAATTCATTTAAATTGATGGGCTATTGGAGGTTTCCAAGATAATCCACCTACTATAGCCCATCACCCAACTGAATAACCATCCTTTTGGCATATAAAAGGAGGTATTGGGGTCTCATTTAACATCTAATCGTAAGAACAGTGAAACTCTTCACGATTTCACTTCCCCTCCTTGTGCAAGATATTGTTGCCTTTTGTGAGAATTGAGTCAACATTCCCTCATTATCCCCTTCTTCATCCATTTAACCCATTCACTTCCCAAGAAGAGATCAGAAGGTTGAGAGGATAAGTTCATAAAAGGTGCACTTGGATCTTGGTGAAGAGGAGCCCGAACCAGGTTCGTGGAACGGTAGCCGACTTAGATTGTAAAGGTATAATATTTGTGTTATTAATAAAAGAATTACATTTTCCTATCCCAAATGATGATGCCTTGAATACTTTTATTGATTTATGCTTGACATTTTAACATCTTACCCTAACTTGTATATGGAGTAACATGCTTGTATTTTTATGTTTATCAATCTTTGGATGCAAGTCATCCCTGGGAGGAGGCGTATAGTCAATGGAACTTCCAAGCACGAGGAGGTCATCACCAAACATGGGATTAGAGGTATAATTACCCGATCTCCTTTTTCTTTGCTTTCTTCATATGAGTTTTGGTATATTTGGGGTAGTATAGAGAATTAATTGACTTTTAGACGGTTAATCAATTTTCCTATATTTTGAACCCTAGTGTAGAAAAAGGGGGGTTTTCCCGCTAGAATAATTGGTGACCATATTGGGGATAACCTCTAGGAAGTTTTAGGGGATTTTGGGTTGTTTGATTGGTTTGTTTTCCTTTCAAGTTTCTGTCAAGTTTTCTGAGTTTGTCAAGGGATTCTGGTCACCTTTAGGTGCTATACAACTTGTCCCTGCCCTATAAGTATGTCAAATATTTTTTTTTTTGGAAAGAACCAGAGGTGTATGTTCCCTATCTTGAGTCAACCCATGTACATATGAGTTATACTCAGTAAACAACTAGCATACATAAGCAGGTTGTTGATGCGACAACCCGCATATTTGTTTGAAGAAATTTTTTGAAAAAGAGGGAGTTGGCCTCTTTCCTAATTGAAGTTTACACTTCTTAGGGTTTTCTTGGATCAGTCCAGAGTCTTTGTTTTACAACGGTAGCCTGGTTAGAGTTCAGTTTACTTGTCTTCTTTATTTTATTATGTTTACTTTTGAAATGGTTTTAAGCAAGTTTTTGAATTATAGATCTTCCTTCTTGGTTTCTTTTGTGATTCCTTGCGATCCGTAGTGGGATAAGGATACATTTTAGTATTGTTTTAGTGTTATTTTTACCCATTTCACTTGCTTTAAAAAAAGAGAAAAAAGATATATTTCATTTTTTTTGTTTAAATAAATTTCAAAAAAAGGAGATTTTCTTTCAGTTTGGTAAAATAGTTAGAGTTGGTTATCTTCTAAAAAGGGAAAAAGAGTATGTTTTTTAAGGTCTTTGCTTATTTCTTTAAACATAAGTAGCTTGTAGTCAAACGAAAGTTCGTTTTAGGTCTTCTTCTTAAGATCTTGAAAATTTTAGTTAAAGAAAAGTTGGTTACAAAGAGTTACTTGTAAAACTTTTCTTTTGATTAGAAGTAATTTTTCTTTCAAGTTTTGTTTTTCTCCTCTTTTTCGTCTCTTATAACATCACTAGTTTCACCACCATATCCCTTAAGTAAATCAAGCCATTAAAAAGAACATTAAATCTAAAATTAACTAGAATTTGTATTTTTGTAGGGTCAACCAACTAGTTTAGGGTTAGGTCCTTGAATTAGGTTGGGGAGGAAACTCTTCAAGGCCGTTAAACAAACATTGGAGTCATCGTTAGGGAGTGTGAAATTATGGTGTATTAAAATTTATCTGGGACCCACCTCTAACACAGGGGATAAACATGAGGTCATGTGAGGAAAGGCAGCTGAGATAACCCCTCCAAATTAGGACTAGATGTAGTGGGGAACACATATTGAGGATCTATCGTGGGAGTAATACCGACTGCATTTTCCTACGAAGCTTTGTGGACCTTAAATTTGTTCGAGATACTCTATTATCTTCCAGACCACTTGATTTAGATACCCTTGATATGTTTTAGACTTATTATCTTGCTGATTGCGATCTGCCCAACTGTCAATTGTACCCTCCTGGTGACAAACTACTAGATGGAAACTTAGCTGCCTATATTATAGGGACTTACACGGGTGACTGCAGGGGTATACCATGGTACTTAGGGCATACGTTGGGTCACACTTCATAGAGTATACCCGGAGGGTTCTCCCAAGTTTGATTTTCACTTACACTGGTTAGTTGCTCTAGTTTTGACTGGCGGAACCGTTCTTCTTACTGGATAGTTGATTGGTTGATTTGTCTTATAGGAATTTTTCTAGTGTGTTCTTGGTTTTCAAATGCTAGTTAAGCCTTACTATGTCAATTGATATTTTAACAAAGTGGAAGATAAAGAGCTTTGTCGGTCGCGAAGGCTTCAGGGCCTGTCGTCGGTTTCATTAGATCCACCTCCACCATTGTTACGGTGAATACTTGACCAACAAGGGTTGTTCGAAGAAATCGGGCAACAAGAAACTATGCTCGAGCCTGCTCCGTATGGAGACTATTTGACTCCGGAGGAACATACTATTTCTAAACTTAGGGGAGAATCTCTCAGGCTATCCAACTCTCTCATTACTGACTTGTCAGTGCCAATCTTAGTATAGGTTGTCCCTCCTAGGGTGACACCTTCTGAGTGCCTATTAGTATTACAAGAATCCATGGAAGAAAATATTTCTACTTCGTCTAGGAGTCCTCATACTCCCGTTTCGGCTACTACCATAGCGGGTATCTTACCTCCCAACCCTCCTTCACCAGTCCAGACCATAGTGGTTTTGCCTCCCTCTACCTCGGGCAACAATTTGATACCGTCATCGGCAACAACCACTACTCCATTTACACAGAGTGTGATGAGCCCTTCATTCTCATATGGGATGCCCAACTTTGATTCGAACTCAGTCCTTACCTACGCCACCTTAAAAACCATGGTTCTGGGGGAAGGGAGCTCAAATTATCTCTTGCAAGGGTCTAGAAAGGGAAATTCAATCCCCTTTAATGTTATCCCTTATGACAGAGGTCATATACCTCCTTCATCCCCCTTGCTCGGTGGTTCTTTCCAGAAATCCATTGGGTCGAATGCTAATTACAACTTGTTTTGAGAAGGAAGTCTAGGACCTTTGTCTTACACTACGCTGGTGGGATCTATGTTGTTCTCTTTGTTCAACGCATTTGGGAACAACACTTTTTCTTCGGATGCCGTATCAGCTAGGGGAAACCCCGATTTTGGGAAATAGAACCCTGTGTAGGGTATTATCCCTACACATGGGGAAAGTACAAGAGTTTTCTCCTCTAAGGGGCTTTGGAATCCTTGGTAGGGATCAATTCCCTTGCAAGGGATGTCGGTTCAATACTCAATGGAACCCCGGGTAGGGTTCAATACCTATGCTCGTCGGATCAGCTGGGGGAATCCCCTTACAAAATACTTGGAACACAATGTAGGAACAAATCCTCGCCCAAGCCATGTCATCAAATTACGAGATTCAACTGATGAAATCCCAACAAACGTAGTTTCTGTACTCTAGTCAAGGCCAGTGTTTCTACCAGAACCATGGCCAACAGTCCAAATTTTCCTCCCAACCTGGTGCCATTCAAACTCCAGGACCCCTTTTTCATGTACATAGTACTCAACCTAAACTACCATTTCTGGTAATGCTACATCTGCCAGACTTTTCAAGGTTACTCAATGACCCAATTTTTCATGATCTGCTTTCCCCCCCCATGCCAACTAAGTTTCCCTCGGATATTCCAAAATTAGAATGAAATCCTGGAAAAGACCCAGGTGATCACATGACATCCTTTCACTTATGGTGCTTTTCAAACTCACTGCGAGATGAATTCGTCTAGTTGTGCCTTTTCCAACACACTCTTATCGAGGGTGCCGCGAAATGGTTTATTGACCTCGATCGCTTAAGGTATTCTTACTTCAACGACTTGGTGATGGTATTCCTAAACCATTTCCAGTTACCCATGGGATACGATGTCGACACCAAATTGCTAGCCAACTTTGAGCAGACTAAGGCCGACCATATCTCTGATCACATCCCAGAATGGTTGCATCAGAAGAGATTGATTAAGGTTGAGGTCCCACTAGATTTCTTTCTGGAGTGGTTCCTGAATTCTTTGGTACCTGTTGTATCCAAAGACACATCAACTTATAGAGTATTTTCAGAAGAGGAGGTAGTAATGAGAGCACAACAACTTGAACTGATTTACTCTCAGTTTGGCATGCTCTATGAGATTTTTCAAGATGTGCCACAGTCCATTCTCGACTAGGCCAAACAAAAGTATGGACCCCATGTCGATGGTATTGTGGGATCAACACAAATAAATCCCACAGATCTGTTTCGATACAACAGACTGTGTCTATCCAGACCTCTGGTTTAGTTTTTCCCCCTACCCAAATGTCAGACATACACATTGTGCAGTTGACTAACCGGAAGGCCAACCAACAACCTGAAGGAAAGAAGAAACAACGAAACAAGAAGGGTAAAGGGGACAAAAAGGCTAATAACAATTCTGGTGGGGGGGAAATAAGGAAGAGAAACTCAAAGTATCTATGTAACCTTTTCATGGAGGACCACCCGACTCACTTGTGCTCTCAACTTGCAGAAGCTCAGAAGCTACTCACACAGCAAAAACATGTTGTGTTGACGAACCCATTTCCACATGGGAAAAACATGGTTCAAGCATCAAAATCCTTGAGCGCAGAAGGGGTAAGTCAGGGACCCCCTGCGTCTACTAGTAATAACCTGACTGTGAATTTTTACATGTTGAAATGAAACACTCATATAGAGAACAAGGCCCGAGATTACAAAATTATGGAATCTGTCGAAAAGGGAAAAGAAGCCACAAACCCACTAGTTCCTCTCCAGATTGAGAATACGATGGGTGAAACAATGACACACATCCCCAAAGGTGCATTCAAGAATTTTTCTCATAATACGAATGCGCAAGATGCCCATAACTACTCTGTTGTGGAAGATTTTTCACAAAACCCTTCGTGCTATCTACTTTGGAGGTCCTCCAAAGATGTCATTCGTGGAGAAAAGATTTGTTATCTGCCTTGGGATCTACAGAGACTTGTAACCTGGGAGTGATCATTCTTAATCCAACCGACTTGAAACCTCGTCTTCCTTACCACGTTGTGTTTCAGATAGTAGTGGCTTACACCACAAAATTGTTTACTCGAAATATCTTTCGTACGGTGGTTGATGAGGGAACCTTGACTTGCGTGATGTCGTTGGTGTGTTGGAAGTACATTGGTCAACTCGTGTTTCTTTGTCTCCTACGTTGCTTATGACATTTGATGGCCATTCGTTTAGACCACATGGAATCATTCTTGCTTTCCCCGTGCAGTTAGGAGTAAATACCATGTGTGTCGAAGTTGAAGTGGTCCATGCGCCTCTCGACTAAAACCTTTTGTTAGGAAGGACTTGGACCTATGCAATGCATGCAATGGTTGATACAGTTTTCCGGCTCTTGTTGTTTCTACACGGGGGTCGGATTGTGACCATTGACCAATTGTCTTTCTCCCGTTCTGACCCTTCATCAAGGGCATTCACAGTCCCAATGATTGATAATCCTCAACCCGAAACCATCAATTTATGGGTTGGTTTGTGTCCATCATTTATGGGTACTTCTAATTACCTACCACCTTCTGACGATGTCAACCTCATATTGGCTCCCCTCGACGAGCCTCAGGATGAAAATTTTCAAAATTTGTCGTTTCGAACAACTTACTTTTATGATATGTGGACTCTTACTTCCCCAATGGATCGATGGAAGGGACAGGGAATTCTGGCATGGCCATGCCCTTGTCCGTGGCTGAAGTTGCATACAACATTGTCGAACAAGCTTCGACAGACCTCGATCCAACTCTCGTACAAGAATTAGATCTAGTTCTTGAGCCTATTTGGGCTCAAGATTCTATTTCCACTACAGATTCTTTAGACCTGGTCTTGCCCTTAGACGAGGCTATTCTTGAGGCATTGAATGGTCGAGACAGACCCTGGGATGATCTCCATGATAGATCTTACATCCTCCCATAGTTAAGGATAATAGAGGAAGGAGAATTTGTTTTGACCATGGATGGAGATAGGTCTTGTCCTATTAATCCTCTGGCTACGCACGTAGTTTATGCCGAGGGTAGTATGGTGGGTATCGTTGAAAAAATTCCCATAGATATCTCTAGAACCCATGGCAATGTGGAAAATGTTTTCATTGGAGCAGACTTCTCCCCTGAAGAGATTCTAATTATACGAAGTTATTTAAAGAATTTCGCGACGCTTTTTCCTGGTGTTACGAGGAAATTCTAGGCATAGACCCAAGAATCGTCGAACATGAAATAAAGACTTATCATGACTCCAAGTCGGTCTGACATAATCTTCATTGGGTAAATCCTTGGAAAGCAACAATAGTTAAGGCTGAAGTAGAGAAACTGCTTAAAGCCGGTTTTATCTACCCCATGCATTTGATAGAGTGTGTGTCAAACCTCGCTCCTGTTAACAAGAAACAGGGTATGATCAGGGATTTTTTTAGGGATGGAAATTTATTTTAAAATGTAGAAACCTTGGCGAATCTTCCTAATCCTTCATATGACAACTACAAATTTTTGGTGATATTTTTGTAAAAATATTCAAATTTCTAAGTATTTTATATAATTTGTATAAAATTTTGTTGATTTTTAAGATAAAATGATTTTATCCTATAGAATTTGGGTGAATCATTTTTGGAGTAGAGAATCTTGTTTTGGGAAAAAACATGGAAAATTAGCCCATGAGGGAAATTTAGCCCCTAAAATCATCCCTGGGTATGATTCGCGTGTGTATGTACTTCCATGAATTGAACAAGGCCTGTCTGAAAGATGATTTGCCCACCCCTTTCATCGATCATATTATTGATGAATGCGTAGGCTACGAGGTATTTTCATTCTTGGATGGTTTTTTAGGATATAACCAGATTCAGATAAAACCTGAAGACCAACATAAAAAAAGGTTTATTTGTCCTTGGGACATGTTCCCATATTGTAAGATGCCTTTTGTCCTAAAGAATGTTGGAGCTACTTTTCAGCAGGCCATGTCATTTCTTTCCATGATCTTAGACATATAGTCGAGGCATATCTTGATGATCTAGCATCATGCTCTTGCAAGAGATCTGATCATCCCACACACCTTAGACTAATCTTCTAATGATATCTCTACTATCAGATTCACTTGAATCCTAACAAGTGCAGTTTTTGCGTGATGTCAACCCATCTCTTATGTTTCATTCTTTCGACAACAGGGATCATGGTAAATCCTCAAAAGGTTGAGGAAATAGTTCAATTGCCTCCCCCATGCACAATACCCCAACTTCAAAGGTTACAGGGGAAAGCAAACTTTCTTCAGTGTTTTGTCGCGAATTACGTCGATATCGCTAAAGGGTTTATGCATCTGTTGAAGAAGGGAGTCCCATTATATTGCCACGAAGCCGCTCAATTCTCTTTTGAAGCGTTGAAACATGTCCTTATGTCTTCCCCTCTCCTTCAACCTCCCAATTATAATATATATTTCTTGTTGTATTTGGATGCGACAGAGATGACCATCGGCATGGTGTTGGTTCAAGAGGATTGTCTGCTCAAGGAGCATGTTATTTATTATCTGAGACAAGGCCTGGTTGGGCCAAAAATCAACTATTCCCATGTTGAGAAGCTTTCTTTGGTAGCAGTGCATTCTATCCAGCAGTTCCATCATTACATTGTTCTTCACAAGACCACCATCATTGTCATTGTGAACTCGTTCCAATATGTGTTGACACTATGGGTCATTGGCGGAAATATCAGTTGATGGATTTTAATCCTCTAGGAATTTGACTTGGATTTTGTTTCCACGAAATCCAAACAGTTGTTGGTATTTGCCGAACTTATTTCGAAGCTTTCGGTCGAGTTTAGTGATGTCACGCCCGAAGAATCACCTATCAAAAGATATTTTTTTTAATAGCATCTTTGGACCCCTGGTATGGAGATATACTAGTCTCTCTCTAGACTTTGAAGTGCCCCACTTCTGCTTCTCGCAAAGAGCGTCGACGAATTCACCATCAGGAACGAAACTATCGCATACTCGATGACACTTTTTATCATCGAGGTGTAGATTGCATTCTTCTTTGGTTCCTTATGCACGAGGAAACATAGCTCGTTCTAAACAACTACCACACTCGAGCATGTGGTGGTCATTTGTTTGGGTTGGAAACAACCCAAAATATTCTACGTGACAGTTACTGATCCATAAAACAAGAAGTCTAACCCGTGTCTAATCATCTCTCGGAATATGCAAGAACATCCTACTCCCATGTTTCCTGTCATTGTTGTTGGTCCTTTGATCAAGTGGGGAATTGACTTTACTACATGTCACCCAACTTCATCCAGGGGGAATTGTTACATCATCGTAGGAGTAGACTACTTCATAAATTGGTTTGAGGGTATGCTAACGTTTAACAATGACGGAGAAACAATGACTCTTTTCATTTTTAACCAGATAGTAGTAAGGTTCGGAATCCTGAAGGAGGTTGTAACTGACCATGGAAGTCACTTCCAAAACAAAATGATGATTGAGTTAACATCAAATCTTGGGTTGAGGGAAGAGAATTCATCACCTTAATAACCACAAGCGAATGGTTAGGTTGAAGCTATGAATAAGTCTCTCAAGACTATTCTTTAGTGGATGATCAATTATGCCAAGTCAAATTGGCATTTGATGTTGTACTCGACGTTGTGGGCCTACCAAACGTCTGTAAATACTACCACTAGTTTCTCACCTTTTCAACTCGTATACAGGCTATAAGAAGTCTTTCCTATTGAGTCTCATATCCCATCTTTAAAGTTCGCAGTGGAATTACTACCAGACACTTCACCTCTTGAGGAATACCTATTATATCTAGAGTAGCTCGATGAGCAGAGTCATGATGCAGCCTCAGCCAATGAAGCTCATAAGAAACGAGTCAAGTTTCAGTATGATTGGTCTCTTCATCCTCAAATTTTCTCGGAAGTCAATCTTTTCCTTGTCTATGATCAAGACAAATATCCCATGGGGGTAGGCAAGTTCAAACCCATGTGGCTCAGACCATTTATCGTGAAAGATGTCTTCAAGAAGGGCGCTTACCATCTGGTTGAATTTGAAGGAAATGCCTTGGAGGAGCCTAGAAATGGGCTCTACCTCAAGAAGTATTACTCTTAGGTTGGTCACCTGGGTGAATTTTTATACATATGTATAGTTATTATAAAGTTTTTTTTCTTTTTGTTTTATGGATGTGTAGTTATTTATGTCTTCTTTTTCATTATGGAAGATTTCAAGTGAATCGAAGGTGTTATTTGGGTTCACGAACGATGCTAGTCGACACACTTGGAGGCTTGTTGTCGCAGCTTGGGTGATTTTTACACCTGGAGACCA
>ML787391.1:228162-243663 GCA_009831015.1 Picea engelmannii | reverse complement strand
TTAGTACACCTTTGGCTAGCCATTTCAAATTAACTAAGGAAATGTGTCCCAAGACACAGGAGGAGATAGAATACATGTCCAGAGTCCCTTATTCATTAGTAGTTGACAGCTTGATCTATACAATGGTTTGCACAAGACCAGATATTGCACATGAAGTGGGAGTTGTGAGCAGGTATATGAACAATCTAGGTAAAGAACATTGGGAGGAAGTAAAGTGGATTCTCAGGTATTTGAGAGGTAATGCTACTCATGCATCATGTTTTGGAGGTTCTGACACGTTTCTACAAGGATATGTTGATTCATATATGGCAGATGATAAAGACAAGAGGAGGAGCACCATAGTGTATATTTTTACTATAGGTGGAACAATAGTAAGTTGGATTTTGAAACTGCAAAAGGTTGTTTCACTTTCAACAATAGAGGCAGAGTATGTTGCTACTACAAAGGCTAGTAAGGAGATGATTTGGTTGCAAAGGTTTATGGAGGAATTGGGAAAGAAGTAGGAGAATAGCATGTTGTACTGTGACAATGAGAGTGAAATTCATCTTTCAAATAACTCGGCCTTCCATTCAAAGACTAAGCATATATAGTTGAGGTACCACTTCATACGATCCACCTTGGAAGATGGACTTTTGAAGTTGGAAAAGATACACACTAGCCAAAATCCTCCAGAGATGTTAACAAAGAGAGTAACCGGAGAGAAACTGAGTTCCTACTCAGTTTCAGTTGGTATTCAAGAATGAAGATGAAGATGATAAATTTTCTAGGTCTAAGAAGGTTTAGAGTCCAACATATACAATAGTGGTGGAGTTGTTGAGATTAGTCTCCAAGTGGGAGATTGTTGGTTGTGGAGCCTGATTATGTTCCTGATTCAGAGGTCCTTGTTTTCAGCTGTGTTTATACCCCATGAAGACTTTACACCCCATAAGTATGTACACTCTCCCATGCAGGGGAGGGCAGAGGGGGGGTACCCCCTCTGTGGGGTCAGGCGGGCCTATCCCCCCGACTGGGGGGTTCGGGGGCAGCATCCCCCAAAGGAAAAATTTCCTTGTAAATGTATAATGTAATTTCATTGTAAATATGGACCGTTCATTATAAGGTCGCATATCTAATGGTAGAAATTATTTTAGGGTTTTTTTCCCTAGAAGGCAACCCTCTGTTATGATGGAAATGTATTGTGGCTATGCATTATGGCGAGTATTGTATTCTGAGAGAGTAGACTGTGAGAGAAAGAAGAGGAAGTTACAACGGGTTTTGTTGCAGGTTGTATCCCTTCATTTGTTGGTTAATAATAAAGGAAGGACCTGGAAATTTCTCTGGTGGACATAGCCCACACTGGGTGAACCACGTAAATCTGTGTCTCTCTTGTATTGTGTATATTCTTTGTTTTTGTTTCTACATTTGTTTTATTTTATTGCTCCGCGTTCATGTTTTTCTAACAAGTAGTGTAGCCCGCACGTGCACATGCTCTGGCTCACTACAGCCCGCGTATGCACACGACCAATGTATACAAAAAACTGCATATACCTTCTGAGATGTTAGGGATTGTCCTTCAATATCAACTCAGATTCTCTGCAATCAATATATCATTCTCTTCTGTCTCTGAATGTCCAATCTGACCACCAGCCAGCCACAAAACATCCAAGCTCTCCAATATCTTTCTCGTGCTCCACAACAAATCAATATGAATGCTATCTCAATCATGTATAAACAACTAGTATACCATAGCAATCATGTCACCACTGAATCACAAGAGTATTGATCACTCTATCAACCAAATCATCCAAAATGAACCATATCATAGAAGTCATACCAAGAATTCCCTAAGCATTCAAAACATATCAAACAAAGGTATCCATAAAGACAATAATGTAATCATACCAGTGTCTTAGTGATAGATATGAGGCCATAGAATGCATATCTAGAACCTGCCTAATCATCCAAGAGATTTCCACTAGCTCAAACACAAGTCTTCACCATTCTATCCACTATATTCTCCCTATCCTCATACAACTCGCATATATACGCACCCTATAAGCAGCCATCCCGCGTATACCTTCAATGTATATTCACCTTATACACAGACAACCCGCGTATGCATCAAAAAATAGGGTTTATGAAGTTCCGAGAATTTTTTTGTCAAGATGTCTAACATTGCCGAAACTTTGATGCATCCATGCAATCCTCCTCTCACTCTCTTCTTCAAAATAGATCTTCAATCATGCTCAAGAGATCCACACAAATAAGAATCTCTCCATCAATACTCCAAAAGATATTCTCACAAGAAGCTCTCCATTGATCCACAAAAAAGATCTACTACAAGAGACCATTGCTATCTTATTTGTACTTTCATCCTCTGGGACACTTAACCCATTTTTAGGTCACTTAACCCATTTCTAGGTCACTTAACCTATTTTCCTTATTTTTAGGGTTAACCACTTTCCATAAATAGAAAGTTCTCCAATACTTTATCATTTAAATATTTCTTCTTGATTTTGTCACTTCTCTTTATTATTTAAATAATCCATCTTTACTTTGTCTCTTTACTTTATCATTTAAATAATGATTTCTTCTTTTAGGGAAATTTGACTTCTTTGACCATTTGGGGATTCAAGCCAACACATGGGGGTTTTCCAACTTCATAAGGCCATAACTCTCAAACTGTGAGGCATTATGTGACATTCCACATACCACCGGAAATGGCATGATGAGCACTATCCATCTAGAATAGTTTCAAAAACAACTTCATTGATATTCATCTCATTATTCCACATAAAAGCATGGGTCCTCCAACCATTCTTCTAGGATAACTCAATCCACAAAGTATCTTCCAGTGAGGGCTTTCACCATAAGGGGAACACTTTGGAGTTCATCCATTTGTGCACCTTATCAATCATGATAAGACAATAATGATTCATCTATACATAAATCCACCATTGCATCATATACATCAACTATGTATCATGTATCTATGACAACTCATTGATCCATCTTCATCATATCAATGACAACTCATTGATCCATCTTCATCATATCAATGAAAACTCATTGATCTATCTTCATCTATGCATTCTCATCAAGGAAAATACATATTACATTACATCAATCATAAATCAATCAATCTTTTGACATCAATCAATCACTTGTCATCAATCAATCACTTGACATCAATCAATGACATCAGTTAATCAAACCATTGGTATTAATGACAACATTATCCAACGAAATGAAAGAAATTGTAACTAAATATGTAAAGGGGTGTGTGATGTGTTCTACTTGTAAGCACACCAATAGAAAATTGGGGCTATTGTCACCACTTCTTGTTCCATCCCATGCATGGGAAATAATTTCCATGGATTTTGTAGGGGGTTTACCAATGACCAGAGGGGGTCATGATTATTTGTATGTCCTAGTGGATAGGTTCAAAAATATGTGTATCTTGATGCCATGTAAAAAGAAAATCATTGCTAAGAAGACTACTAATCTCTTATTTCAGTATGTTTGCGTTCACTTTGGGTTACCCATGTCCATTGTCTCGAATCGAGATACTTGATTCCTTGGGAATGTTTGGAATATCTTTTGTAGAATGATGGACACCAAATTGAAGAGGAGCATTGTTTTTCATCCACAGACCGACGAAAATACAAAGGTAGTAAACAAAACAATGGTACTTTTGCTTCGAGGATACGACAACAAGCATCCTAAGTTATGGGATGAACATATACCCTATGTACAACTTGCTTATAACCGAGATTTACATTCATCCACTCATATTTCACCTTTTGATACATGTTTTGAGTACCTACCAAATGTTCCTTTGGACTTGATGTATGGGAGAGATGCCTATGTGAATGAAAAACGAATAGAGGAAAGAGCCCGCAAGTTCATCTAGAGGATCCAACAGATACACCAGGAAGTCAGGGAATAATTGGAGAAGAGTCAAACACAATATAAATCTCGGCATGACAAGCACAGGGTTGATCATCAGTTCCAGGTTGGAGACTGGGTATGGATTCATATCATAAAGGAATGATTAAAGGGTGAAGGCAATAAGCTCAAGCCCATCTGAGATGGACTCTTCACAATCTTGGAGAAAAGAGGCACTAATGCTTTTCATTTAGATCTTCCACCGTATATGCAGATTTATTAAGTTGTGAACTTAGAGAACTTGAAACTTTTTTAGCCTCCCATGATCATGGATCAGGATGAGGAAGTTTGAATACCTTCAGTACATGAGTTTGCACCTGAGTAATTGGATGAGTTACAAGAAGATATCATCCTGGACAAAAGGACGAGAAATTCATGTAGGGGTGATGTTGATTATCCTCGAGTAGGATTAAAGGGCACACATCCAAGCAAGGAAAAGTGGATTGAGAAGGACAAAGTGAGGGGACTCTTCCCTCACTTACCAGTTGATTAATGAAATATTTTGGTGGTCTAAAAAGCTCTCAGTGGGAATGTGTGATCCAAAAAGGATCCAGAGAAGGCTAATAACAACTCAGAACACACAAAGGCAACACATGACACTTAGAATGGCTTCAGTAGATAGAGAAAGGGTAAAAATTAAAAGTTCCCAAAACTCAGTTAAAATGGCATGATCCTGAAGACTGCGTCACAATATTTCTAACAATGCAAATGAAACATCAAAAGGAGTTACAGATCGAAATTTTCAAGCGATCAAAGTTCAGCTCAAACTTGGTCAAAAAGTCAAAAGGTCAAGGTGACATGTGTCACCACTGTAAGGGTGACACATGTCATGTCCATATAGTTGATGTGGCAAGGTCGTACAAATTGATGGAAGACACGTGGGAGAATTAGGTGGTGACAAGTGTAATTTTCAGGGACAAATGTTATGGTGCCACATGGCCCAGTCATGGGATGCCACGTGGCACCCCTCTAGTGGTTGGCATCTGACAAAATTATATGACTCCCCAAGAGTCAAACTCCTAACCTCTTATCCCAAAGGACTTAGAACCTCCGCGCTAGACAATATGCCATGATATAATCCTTGTTTGTAATGTAGCTCGAACTGTATTTAAGTTTTAATAATGGTTCGTATGGGGGAGAAAAGGGCTTGGCCTTCGCCCTAGCCCTTGGTTTTATGCCAACCTATGCAACCATATATATACCACCAATGGTCAAAGTTTAACCACCCTCCATTTTAGTCACATATTCCAACCATACATCATTTTATCCCTCCTCCAAACTCTTCGCAAGAAATAGAAATTAGTTGTAACCATATGTATAAAAAGGGAGGCCAATGGGATTCGACCCCAAGACCTCCACTAGCCAAAGTTCTTAAAATAGCCCAATAACCACTACGCCAACCAACTCACTTAATGTTAAACCTCCTGTATTTTTGTACGAGAAGGAGGCTTCCACCAGTACTTGAGATAGAAGAGAATCGAGCACACCTATACAGATTTTGGCTCAGTTTTCGAGATAGGGTCACGCTTTTTGAGATTTCTATCAGTCATTTATTGCAAAGGTAGGGCACGGAAACCGAGCTAGAGGTGTCTCTTGGGCCTGAAAGTGTCAGACTCATATTGGGTCATGGAGACAATAATTTTTTAGGTAATTCGATGCCACGAATGCAGTGGTGATGTTAGTTTTCTGATCTGAGAAAAATTTATATAGCTTAACTCCACAATGATTTATACTTATGTATTTTTCCTAATTCTTTTGTGGAGTTAATAAAAAGACCTACCCATTTGAGAGCATGACCCAGAGACATAGTCCACTAGGGACAAACTCCGTTATCAAGTTCTTTTTGTTCATATTGCATGATTATGTCTCTTTCTTTTTGAGATTTTCCTTCTTTATGGTGTACTTTATTTTATGCTCATTTTCTAAAATTATTTAATAAGTCACCTCACAAAAAGATCTCAGATCACTTCCAAACACATGGAGAGATTTTGTTTCCTTATGCATCGTGAACCTATGTCAATTTAATTCTTCCTGAATTTGATCATATTTCATTCTTTTGTCCAAGGGAAGTTTCACCCAACCTGAGTCGAAATTTTTGCAGTTTGTCTCTTGACCTCATGAGTCGGCCATCCCGAGAGTCCAGTTAAGTATTGATTCAAAATCAACGAAGTTCTCTACTTGATCATCAAGATCCTCTTGTATTTTCCCGATAAGCCATCTAAGACCTTAGGGTGGTGAATTATTCACTCCCATTATACTCCTACCTGAGTTTTGAAGATATTGAAGTTGTTGCTCGAGCTATGAATACCTCATCTCCAGCCATTGGGCGTTGTTGGATTCTCGAAGATGGATACTATATTTGTATATCTTTGATTTTGATATGTATATCTGTTGTGTATTTCTCACGTCTAAAATTTATATATTTATATGACATGGATATGCATTGTATTTGATTGGAATCCATGAGTTATTTCATCCCAAGCATGGGTATGCTCACCTCAGAGAGACAATTGTTATTTTGCAGATGGCACCTCCCGAACTCTGGTCACGGGCTCACTCGATTTCATATAATTAGTGAATATATTCTAATGTATTTTTCCCATTATATTCCCTTCTGACCTCACACATTAGGGGGAATCTGTTATAACGCTAAATTTCTCTACACATGCATACATGGCCTTGGCCCTCTTACTTGCATTTTTTTCCAAACCATTGTTGAGTTTCTCTTCTTAAAAAAACAAATTTTAGAAAATGTACATGCCTTGCACCACTACTTCCCACGTACATTTGATTTATGCACCACTACATATCACGTACATATGCATGGTGCACCATTATAGCCCGCATATTCTTGCAAAAGTTGCAAAACGTTGCAAGGAATTCGTTGAAATTGATGGTCTATTAGAGGTTTCCCAACTAATCCATCTTCTATAGCCCATAACCCAACCAAATAACCATCCTTTTGGAATATAAAAGGAGGTGTTGGGGTCTCATTTCATATCTAAGCATAAGAACAGTGAAACTCTGCTCGATTTCACTTCCCTTCCTTGCCCAAGATATTGCTTCCTTTTGTGAGAATTGCCTCAACATTCCCTCATTAGCCCCTTCTTCCTCCATTTAACCCATTCACTTCCCAAGAAGAGATCAAAAGGTTGAGAGGAGAATTTCATACAAGGTGCACTTGGAGCTTGGTGAAGAGGAGTCCAAATGAGGTTCGTGGAATGGTAGCCAACTTAGATTGTAAAGGTATAATCTTTGTGTTATTAATAAAGGAATTACATTTTCCCGTCCCAAATGATGGTTTCTTGAATACTTTTATTGATTTATGCTTGACATTGTAACATCTAACCCTAATTTTTATATGGGATAACATGCTTGTATTTTTTTGTTTAACAATCTTTGGATGCAGGTCATCCCTGGGAGGAGGCGCGGAGTCAGTGGAACTTCCAAGTGCGAAGAGGTCATCACCAGACGTGGGAATAGAGGTATAGTTACCTGATCTCCTTTTCTTTGCTTTATTCATATGTGTTTTGGTATGTTTGGGGTATTATAGAGAATTAATTGACTTTTATACGGTTAATCGATCTTCTTACATTCTAAACCCTGGTGTAGTAAAAGGGGTTTTTTTCCCACTAGCACTAGAAAATATTACATGCAGGGTATATTTGGCCCACAATCTTTAAAGATTGCATGAATGCAATCCAAAAATACCACTCGTGCCAAAATATTTCTAATAAAATACGTGCACATCCCACTCCCCTACATCTCATTGTTTCAGTTGGCCCTTTCGCTAAATGGGGAGTCGATTTTACTACATGTAAACACCCTTCTTCCACTGATCATAATTACATAATTGTGGTCGTTGAATATTTCAGAAAATGGGAAGAAGTCATGCCTACATATTCTAATGACACCAAAACTGCAACATTATTCGTATTCAATCATATTATAGCAATATTAGGTGTTCCCAAGTCTATTGTGACCGATCACAGATCACATTTTTGTAACAACATAATGACTGAGCTATCTACCCTTTTTCATTTTGACCAAGACAACTCTTCTCCTTACTATCCACAAGAAAATGGTTAGGTTGAGTCCATTAACAAGGTACTCAAAACTATGATCCAAAAGATGATTGGAAAAAAAAAATCCAATTGGAATATAATTTAATTCTTAGGCTTATGGGAATATCAAAGCTTCACCAAGACTTCCACAGGATTCACACCCTTTCAACTTCTGGATGGCTTAGAGGAAGTACTACCCATTGAATGTGAAATCCCCTCACTTAATCTAGTTGTTGAAATCTTGCCGCATACCTTCGCTAAAGAAAAATGATTACTATAATTATATGTCCTTGATGAGAGATGTCACTAGGCCATCATGGCTAATGAATCCCACCAAAACAAAGTAAAGTCACAATATGATCAGAAAATTCATCCTCAAACGTTTTTAGAACGTGACTTGGTGTTGATTTATGATCAAGACCGTGATAAACTGGGCACAGGAAAATTAGAACCTCTATGGAATGGGCTCTATGTTTTCAAATGTTCTCTTCAAAAAGGAGCCTATGCGTTAGATGATTATGAAGTAAATATTATCTGAGAGCCCTGTAATGGGCTCTACTTGAAAAAGTACTATGCATAAGCCCTGCGTTATCTAGTGCTTTTGTACCATATGTATTATAGTGTAATATGGTTGTCTTTGTTTTCCTTTTATGTGATAGTCTTTATCAATATGTTTATCCTACTTAATTGCTTGAGATACAAATGTCATCATTCCCCTTACCCTATTATGGATATGTGTTGGCTCAAAAGTGATCAGACCAAGGTCCTTATCAAGTTACCAAAAAAATGTACCGAAGTAGTCTAGAGCATTGGAATTTTCATCTTCCCGGGAGGAAAGAAGTCTCACCCGAAGCACAATCGAGAAATGAAAGAGAGGGAAGGGTAAGGAGAATACTTGGACAAATCTATGAAGTATAAATATTCATGTTAGTCTTGAACAATATAGATTAAACCTATAGCAGTTCTGAACATTTCCAAACTAAGAATAAAGAAACAAAGTTGTGTTGCCATTCACAAGGAAGAAATTAAGAATATCAGACATAAAAGATAATACAAAGTAACATTCAATACATTTATAAGACTAGATACACATGATATATTCAAAATTTGGGTCTCCAATTGTATTATAATATCATATTCTTCCCACAACTTCAGTCACATGTACAAGTAGTCATAGGATACTCCCCAACAAGTATGAGACAAGGTTATCTCAGTCCCGTGTTCTTTTCAACTCTACAAGAATATAAAACTCTATTACATTGATCGTCTTGTTCTTACCCAAATATCAATATTTAGCTAAGCTAACAACATGAATGATAACAACAATGACTCTAGAAATAACAACAAACCCTAGAAACAACCAACAACCTTATTAAAATCATATCGATCTCATATATATAATCTGATCTAGGTTTTTTGGTTGATAAACCAAGAGTTATATCTTCTTCTTCATCTTTTTGCAACTTCTTTCTTCAATTTTTATGTTGCACTTTCCTTCTGATAACTTTTTGTTTTTCCTTTACTCTATTGTCTAGTTCCTCCACAACATGCAAAATTTTTTCTCACCAAAATAAAGCTACATCATAACTTGCGCAACTTTTATTCATCAAAACAAAGGGCTCAATAGGCTCTGACCACAATCCTTGACTCATCCTGAGTCAAATCTTCGGCTCTTTCATGGTCTCTGGGTTGGCTTTTTCTTTACCTTTATATTTTGTCTCTAAGTTGCTTCCACTTCCCGCTTGAGTGATTTATTCTTTGGATTTTTCAAATGAATGGCCCAACTTAGGTACTAGTTCTAGGGCTCTTTTCTTAACTTCTTGGAAGTTGTCCACTTTATCCTGCCACTTTCTGACAAGTAGTGAAGCTTCAACAACAAATTGTTGGGTGGTGTATGCAATTCACTCTTTTGGATTGGACGCAACTAAAGAGTTCCATTATGAGTCAACTATGGTGTCCACTTCATGCATTTTTAGGTAAGTTGTCTGTACTATAGGTCAAAACTCTCTTAGTTCTTTCTTACCCATTATTTAAGCTTCAAACAGTGCATTCAGATCATTTTCCATATGCTGGATCTTTTCAAATTTTTGTTGTTATTCCAACGGATCTAGCTTATTGGCTACTTAGTCATTGATAAATTGGATCTGCAAGTGCATGTGTTCCAATTTTTGGTTGCATATTTCTTCGCAGGTGTTTCCGAAAGGGCCATTAGTTAGGGATTGTTGGTGCGCTGTAAGAGTTGAACCCCGGGTCTGCCCCTGTGTCAACAAATGGGTCAGTCGAAGATTTCAATAATATATTGGAGACAACGTTGACGAAGATTTGCAGTGTGAACAAAGATGATTGGGATTTGAGAGTGCCAACAGTGTTATGGGATTATCGAATCATTTGCAAGAAGATAACAATGCAAACTACCTTTAAGTTAGTTTATGTCTTGGAAGTCGTGGTACCTATGGAATATTTAGTTCCTAGCTTAAGAATTGTAGCATTTATAGATATGGATGACACTGGGATTGTGCAAGACAGGATTGTGCAGTTTGTAGAACTAGAGGAAAACAGGTTTATTGCAGGATTTCATCAGCAGCTACAGAAGGAACGCGAAAAGGCCTACGATGACATACATATCAAGAAGAAAGCATTTAAGCAAGGAGATTTGGTATTGGTCTATGAAAAAAAGGTCATGAAGCATCCAGGAAAGTTCAGGACACATTGGCTTGGGCCATATGAAGTTTCCTATGTTACAGAAGGTGGAGGTGCATAGTTGAAGACCCTGAACAGAGAATGGAAGGAAGGTTTAGTAAATGCGAACCGGTTGAAGTTGTATTATGACAACCAGTTGCCTTGCAAATCTCAGTAAAAACAAAGGAAGAAGGGTCTAGGTACCAGGTGTAGTTGAAACTAGGTATGAGACATAGAAAAGACAGTCTGCACACAATAGGGAGGGACAAAGCATAAATATTAGGCTTCTCATCACAGCCTATAGTCAAAGTGATATCGAAGGTTTACCCCTGCAATGACTCGGGATGAGTCACAGGTGAGTGTTGGGGGACTGTTGGCCGTTGGTTATGGAAGCAAGTGAAGATTAAGGAAGAACAAAGAAGTATGAACTACGTAGAAGACACATCAACTGAGAATGGGTCAAAGTGTTCAAAGAAGCAAAAAATAAGGAGTAAAGTAAGATAAAGTGAGTCGTTGCAAGAGAAGATCAAGGAATACAGATCAACAAATAAGATGGATTGTGGAAAGCCCAACAAGCAGAAAATCCATCAATGAGTGATTTGGAGAACCTCACGAAAAATAAGGAAAGACAGGTTGGTGAAGCCCTTAAAGAACAGGTCAAGTTGACCTAGGGTTTAGACACCTAGGGTGTAATGTACCTCAAAATATGCCAATAAAAAAAAAAAACTGAGGAACATAAATCTTCGATTTAAGTTAGTAGGAGAAGGGATCATTTTTCATCCTTATTAATATTTGCGAGATTTCTTATGTTCTTAATATTAAATGATGATCGATCACTTTAAGAAAAATTTACTTCAATTTAACTCACATTGAACAGAGTTCTTACCCGAGCAAGTCTCCATATTCTAATATTTACTTTTGTACCCTTCAATCGTAAAGTCATTCCAATACTTATACATGTATACTATATTGTACTAGGCCTAGGACTCATCGTCCTATACCCTCCCCTAAGAATAGGCCTCTATGCTTGTACGCTAGGGTAACTTCATTTTATTTTAAAAAATAAATGCATATGTCATGCACAATAAGAAGGGGTCGGAAGTGTACGCCCTTAGTGGAAGAGTATTATTAACATAAAGTTTCCTGTAAACAAACTTCCCCTTAACAACATTTATCCCAACCTTAACTGAGTGATAACTTAACTAGATTATAGTCATTAGGGTTGTACGAGGTCTTAACTAAATGTTAGCAGTTAGGGTTCGGTGGTTTAATGCATCGTACCATGAATGAACTGTCCTTCAACTAAACGTTAGCACAATAGGAAACAACGATTTATGTCAACTACAAAATTAAACCTATGAGAAGGTCATTAATGGTGATCACATGAATACGAACCCTGAGGCTATCACTATTCCCTTCGTCCAATAAGATCACTCCATATCTTCCTCGTCACATGGCCAAGCCAGCCTTCGTACCCTCTCTCATTTATTGTGTAGTAAGGGCTCTACAGAGCTCGATGATTCTTTTTTTTTTTGTGGATGTTTTCGAATTAACTCTGTGTTTTCACAGTGAGGGAGGTTGGCGACTTGGAGCGTTCCTTCCCAGTGGAAGTATGTAAGCCTAGCCATCTGCCCTGGTAATTCATCATACATCCTTGGTCTAATGGTTGGAAGAAACCTTCAAAGTTTTTTCATTATTGTGGAAGTAATACTCGGTACTGCAATTCTGTCTACCAATATTTTGTGAAGGGTTTGTCTCATTGTCATTGTCCTGTTCCTTAGTTTCCTGGATTAAATATGGCCCTGGATGATTTTTTTATTCTCAAACATTTCTGAAAAGGCTTGTCCTCCCACCTCCTTGCTTCTGAAATGAATTTTTTGCATAGGCATTGTTTCGTATACAATCCGATTCTTAGGTTTCCTTGTCCCCTTACATTCTTTATGGCTTTGGTCTAGGGGTTGGAGGCCCGCATTACATAATGCATGTTACACTACGTTTTTGTAAAAAGGAGGGAACCCACCCTTCTATAGGTTTCATCAGACCCTTAGTCAGTTCGTAAGAATGTAACGTCTCTTTAAATATTGTTGTATTTAAAGTCAATACAAATGAAAAATATGGCGATTATGTAGTCCGAACCGAATACATTGTCATATACAAAATTGAGTCAATAATCAATTCATAGGTTTAGGTAATTTCCTGTTGTTATTATCGTTATCTGTGGGTGGTAATACCATTCCACGCCTGGTACCTTCGGCAAGAATGTTGACTCTGTATTTATACTTCGATTAAACTTCCTCTCAGTCGGTGCAAGTTAGATTTTGATGACGTTATTGGCATGTATATTTTAACTTAATGTTTACATTTTGAGTAATGTATTCGGCCCCATCACACTACATGAACCCATGTAGTTCAGATTTCACTGTTAAAATAGTTTGTTTATTTCTTTCATGAAGATTTTTTATTTAATCGATTTGGTAATCAATGCTAATGATGGGACCCTATGGTTGCGAGGGTACCCATCAGGAATTCCTTGGACCATCTTCCCCTTTGGTCTGGGATGTTTTTTCAACCAACCCGATAGGGAAAGGATACCAGGCTCTTTCAACCGCAAGTTAAGTGAAACTCTTCATAACCCTTCCTATCATTAATCGTTTTATTTTGAGTTATACTTGTCTCATCTCTACTGAATAATATTAATAGTGATTTGGAATTTATTGCAAGAAATTCGACCATGCAAAAGTTTTGGATGTCGACCCTTGACATACACATAAGAGGTATTCGGATTTCATTTCGCTACTCTCAAGGAGTGCCCTAGGCTTCTAAGGATTGATAAGATTCTAAATTTAGAATGCTATCACTGTGGGTGGAATTTGTTCATTTAATGATAGCCGATCCTTTAACTCTGTATCTTTAATTTTACAGGAGGGTATAAGGATCAAACCTTAATATTGTATATCTAAAATAATGGTATATATTGAACATGATTGTATCACTACTCAAAATATAAACATTGGTTTAGATGGGAATACGAACAGATCCCTTTGAATAATAGACCTATTCTATAAGTATGTCTAGAATGAATAGCAATGTGAACAATAATTATGTCTTTATCCTTTCCAGGTTTATTTTGGATCTTATAGAGAAAATCGATTGATTCTGTATTTAGTCCTGCAACTTTACCTTTCGATTTATATTGTAGTAGATCTATGCATATTGAATTGAAAATTTATGGGTGTATACTCTTCAGTTCATTTCGTTTACTATTGTAACATCATATTCCATAACTTCATCAGTGACAGTTTGAACCATTCATTTCCCTTCAAAATTTTGTTTATGACTACTTGAACTATTTCTTTCGCTTCAGAGTTTCAGTTTCGTGACTGTCTGAACTGTTTAATTCACTTCAGAGTTGTGTTTTTGTGACTGTCTAAACTATTTAATTCACTTCAGAGTTTCGTTTTTGTGATTGTCTGAACTATTTATTTCACTTCCGAATTTCATCTGGTGATTGTTTAAACTATTCATTTTAATTGACATTACTACTAATTTATCGAATTTATACAATAGATAATTAAGAAGGGACTGAGGTTGTTAGTGTAGCCAGTCCTGCATAGGTAATTATAGATACATCTTCTGTAAAATTTTACCCATAATGCTTCCTATTGTATGTAGTATATTTTAGTCTAAAATGACATCAAGATAGTCTAATCATCATAGCCCTTTCAAATTCTACCTGTGTATTTAGCCTATGATCAATTATATATATATGTGTATTTGTGTGTGTGTGTGTGTGTGTTTACATCTAAGCTCCCAAGTTTATTCCCATAATTACCTTACTAATGATATATAGTAAGACTATGAGCATTATACTTTCTTTATGTCATTTATTAGAGACATATCCTATAATATTTCCATAATTAAATTCTATACCTAGCCAAGATGCATAGAGAGTTTTGTTCGACGAATACAGTTAACCAGTAAGGGTTTATACTATAGTTCAATCTATTTCAATAGACTTTTACCAAACATAATAAATCATTCAGATTTAAACAGTTGCATTCTATAAAACAATAGTTCAAACAACAATTGACCATGAAAAGGAGTAGATAGACATATCTGAGCAATTTTCCAAACAACAAATGGAACAACCAAGTTCCTCTCAACCATAGAACAAGGAAACCAAATCACTTGTCCTGTTCACCCCCTAGCCTGACCATGAATCCATGAGGGAGAACTTAGAACTCCTCCTCAGCAATAGTCCTTCAGTTTCAGTAGTTTCTCCTTGCCTCACACTCAGCAAGTAGTGTTCATAACAACAAGAGATAAATTATTTTATCCAACATACTAAGAAACGTCCTACCTCCTCCCATATGCTATATATGCCAAAGCATTTTCTACCTAAGTCTTTTCCCCCTTTGGGAATTTTCGTAGCTTTCCAAAGCCCTGAGTTCTAGGGGCTACCAATCGTCAAATTCCTGATTTTCCACTTGTAATAGTCAACCCTGAGGTAGTTCCAACATGTTCCCCACTCATGGATTCATTGTCAACTGATTTTAACCTGGTTGTTCCATTTGTTCATCAACAATAAATATAAAATATTTTGTTTCATACAAGTGTCATAGTCAAGTAGTTAGTTGGGTCAAATCAGATCTCTACCCAACAGTCATAATCATTAATTACAATTAACTAAATTTGGAATTTGGAATTGCCATAAATGGCAAAAATTTTCCAATTTTGAATTTACCAAAAACGGAAATAATTTCCTAACAAATTTCATATTTAAAAATAATTTATTTTTGGGGATGTTACAACCTATCCCCCTTCAATAAAA
>ML787391.1:210392-225085 GCA_009831015.1 Picea engelmannii | reverse complement strand
ATTTTTCATGTATTATTTTCTTAAGTTTATTTGACTCCACTATACCAGGAGCGATATAACTCAATGTAGATCTAGGGTCAATTAAAATAGAAATATGAGTGTTATTGATTTTACCTTCAATTTCCACCACATAGGATTGGTGGTCAGCTTGTCGATCATCCATCGCTGCATTTATCCAATGGAAGCTTCTGCCCACTTCTCCCATCGTAGAGGCTTCCTACAGGTTGTGAACCATATTTATGGATATTGAAGCCAAATGTTGGCAATTCCTCCTTAAGTGAGGTTCTCCACATTCCCAACATTTTAATGGTTCATAGTGGTTGTCCCCGAACTTCTTTGTTCCCAGGTTTACTGGTTTACCACTTCCTTGGGTGTTCTGATTGTTGGAGTAAAAATATTTCCTCAGAAAACTTTTTGCTGCGTTCCGATAAGGAGTTGGCTGATATCCCTTCTTTCGCTAGTTCATTCAGTCTTGTTTCTTATCTTTCCAAGCCTTTGGAAATTCTGACCATTATTTGTATTGGTCGTAACACATTCAAGCTTTACTGAATACTTCACTCAAGGAATTGGGATTATCAAATTTGATTATGTCCTTATAGGACTGTGGTAAACAACTTAGGAACCACTGGATTTTCACTTTGTCCTATTGGATATAAGGCACAAACCTTAGTAATTCCAGGAACTTGTTTATCAGATATTCCATAGCCATTTGACCGAGTCCCGGCTCATAAAATTCTTTGGTTTTTCTTTCATAGTAAGTTTCAGATAGGTATTGTTTCTTAAAGTATTTCTTAAAATCTGACCATTCCATTTTTTTTTCCTTAGACCCTTAGCCAACTTCAGGTCTTGCCACCAAATGTTGGCTTTCCATTTCAAACTATAGATGGCCATTCTGACCTTCATATTGTTGGAATAGTTGTATATCTGGAAATACTTCTTGATGTCTAATAATCATGCTTCAGCATCCTCCCCTGTTCTGGATTCCCCATTAAAGGTAGATGGTTTGATTTTCTTAAACTCTCCCTCAAGGTGATCTACCTGTTTCCCTTTTCTACTTGTTTTTTTTTTATCTTCAGCTAATGGTGTTCCTTCAGATGAATTGTCCCCTTTTTCTTCTTCGGGACTATAATTCTTGGAGGCCCTTTTACTGACCTCTTCTTCATGGTTATCGTCCTTTGGGATTTTCTTTGTCACTATACTTTGTAGAAGGACTTCATTTATTTCCTGTTGTGCCTTTTCCAATTTCTCATTGTCTTCTTTGAAAACTTGCAACTCAACAATGAGATTTCTCATTGTTTCCAAAACTTCAGTAGGTGAGCTTCCGTCACTGTTCTATATCTGATATTCCATATGTCTTTGTTCAAGATTCTCCTCAAGTTTGATTTCTTCTTCGTCATGGGATGCCATAATTAACATAGAACAAAAAAAGAGTTTTTTGTTTGTAACAATAATGGTTTGTTAGTTTTACATCGACAAAAATATGTGCTAAGTAAATGTTTTGGCCCTGTTCAAGGTCCAAGTGTTGTAACATTTGCTCTGATACCATATGTAATGTACCTCAAAATATGCCAATAAAAAAATAAATTTGAGGAACATAAATCTTCGATTTAAGTTAGTAGGAGAAGGGAGAATTTTTCATCCTTATTAATCTTTGTGATATTTCTTATGTTATGAATATCAAATGATGATCGATCACTTTAAGAATAATTTACTTAAATTTAACTCACATTGAACAAAGTTCTTACCCGAGCAGGTATCCATATTCTAATATTTACTTTTGTACCCTTCAATACTAAAGTCATTCTTATACTTATACATGTATACTATATTGTACTAGGCCTAGGACTCATCGTCCTATACCCTCCCGTAAGCATAGGCCTCTATGCTTGTACTCTAGGGTAACTTCATTTTACTTTCAAAAATAAACGCATATATCATGCACAATAAGAAGGGGTCGGAAGTGTACGCCCTTAGTGGAAGAGTATTATTAACATAATGTTTCATGTTAACAAACTTACCCATAACAACATTTAGCCTGACCTTAACTGAGTGATAACTTAACTAGATTATAGTCATTAGGGTTGTACGAGGTCTTAACTAAATGTTAGCAGTTAGGGTTTGGTGGTTTAATGCATTGCACCATGAATGAACTGTGATGCAACTAAACGTTAGCACAATAGGAAACGACAATTTCTGTAAACTACGAAATTAAACCTTTGATCAGGTCATTAATGGTGATCTTGTGAATATGAACCCCAAGGTTATCACTATTCCCTTCATCCAATAAGATCATTCCACCTCTACCTTGTCACATTGCTAAGCCAGCCTTCGTACCCTCGCTCATTTACTTTGTAGTAAGGACACTACAGGGCTTGATGAGTCTTTCATTTTTTGTGGATGTTTTCAAATTAACTCTGTGTTTTCGCAGTGAGAGAGGTCGACGACTTGGAGCGTTCCTTCCTGGTGGAAGTATGAAAGCCTGCCCGTTTTCCCTGGTAAGTCATCATACATCCTTGGTGTAATGGTTGGGTGAAACCTTCGGAGTTTTTTCGTTATTGTGGAAGTAATAATCGGTACTGCAATTCTTTCTACCAATGTTTTGTCAAGGGTTTGTCCCGTTATCGTTTTCCTGTTCCTTAATTTCCTGGACTAAATCTGGCCCTGAATGGTTGTTTTATTCTCAAATCTTCCGAAAAAGGCTCAGCCTCCCACCTCCTTGCTTCTGAAATGCATTTTTTTCATAGGAATTGTTTCGTATACATTCCTACTCTTAGGTTTCGTTGTCCCCTTAAATTATTTATGTCTCTGGTCTAGGGGTTGGAGGCCCACACTGTATAATGCATGTTACACTACGTTTTTGTAAAAAGGAGGGAACCGACCCTTCTGTAGGTTTCATCATACCCTTAGCTGGTTCTTACGAATGTAATGTCTCTTTAAATATTTTTGTATTTACAGTCGATACACATGAAAAATATGGGGATTCTATAGTCTGAATCGAATACCTTGTCGTGTACAAAATTGTGTCAATAATCAATTCATAGGTTTAGGTAATTTCCTACTGTTATTATCATTATCTGTGGGTGGTAATCACCATTCGATGCCTGGTACCTTCGGCAAGAACATTGACTCTGTATTTATACTTCGATTAAACTTCCTCTCAGTCGATGCAAGTTATATTTTGATGGCATTATTGGTCTGTAGCTTTTAAATTAATGTTTACAGTATGAGTAATGTATTTGGCCCCCTCACACTGCATGAACCCATGTAGTTCAAATTTCACTGCTAAAATCGTTTGTTTATATCTTTCCCGAAGAGTTTTGATTCAATTGATTTGGTAATCAATGCTAATGATGGAACCCTGTGGTTGCGATGGTACCCATCAGGAAGTCCTTGGACCATTTTCCCCTTCAGTATGTGACTTTTTCTCAACCAACACGACAGGGAAAGGATACGACGATCTCTCAGTTGCAAGTTAAGTGAAACTCTTCATAACCCTTCCTGTCATTAATCATTTTATTTTGAGTTATACTCATCTCATCTCTATTGAATAATATTAATACTGATTTGAAATTTCTTGCAGGAATTTCGACCATGAATTTTTTTTGGATGGCGAACCTTGCCATACGCATAAGAGGTATTTGGGTTTCATTTCGCTACTCTCAAGTAGTGCCCTAGGATTATAAGAAATGATAAGATTCTAACTTTATAATGTTATAAACGTGGGTGGAATTTGTTCATTTAATGATAGCCGATCCTTTAACTTTGTATCTTTACTTTTACAGCAGGGTATAAGGATCAAACCTTAATATTGTATATCTAAAAGAATGGTATATATTGAACATGACTGTATCACTACTCAAAATATAAACATTGGTTTAGATGGGAATACGAACATATCGCTTTGAATATTATACCTATTCTATAAGTATGTCTAGAATGAATTGCAATGTGAACAATAATTTTGTCTTGATCCTTTCCAGGTTTATTTTGGATCTTATAGAGAAATTCGATTGATTCCTTATTTAGTCCTGCAGCTTTACCATTCGATTTTTACTATAGTAGATCTATGCGTATTGAATTGAAAAGTTTTGGGTGTATACTCTTCAGTTCATTTCGTTTACTATTGTAACATCATATTCCAAAACTTCATCAGTGATAGTTTGAACCATTCATTTCCCTTCAGAACTTTGTTTATGACTACTTGAACTATTTGTTTCACTTCAGAGTTTCAATTTCGTGACTGTCTAAATTGTTTAATTCACTTCAGAGTTTCATTTTCGTGACTGTCTGAACTATTTAATTCAGTTCAGAGTTTCATTTTTGTGACTGTCTGAACTATTTATTTCACTTCATAATTTCATCTAGTGCTCTTTTAAACTATTCATTTTCATTGACATTACTACTAATTTATCGAATTTATACAATAGATAATTAAGAAGGGGATAATGATGTTAGTGTAGCTAGTCTTGCATAGGCAGTTATAGATACATCTTCTATAAAATTTTACCCATAGTGCTTCATATTGTATGTAGTATAGTTTAGTCTAGAATGACATCAAGATAGTCTAATCATCATAGCCCTTTCAAATTCTACCTGTGTATTTAGCCTATGATCAATTATATATATGTGTGTGTGTGTGTGTGTGTGTGTGTTTGTTTACATCTAATCTCTCAAGTTTATTCCCAAAATTCCCTTACTAATGATATACAGTAAGAATATGAGCATTATACTTTCTTTATGTCATTTATCACAGACATATCCTCTAATATTTCCATAATTAAATTCTATACCCAACCAAGATGCATAGAGAGTTTTGTTCAACACTTACAGTTAACCAGTAAGGGTTTATACTAGAGTTCAATCTATTTCAACAGACTTTTACCAAACAGAATAAATCATTCAGATTTAAGCATATGCATTCTATCAATCAATAATTCAAACAACAATTGACCATGAAACGAAGTAGATAGATATATCTGAGAAATTTTCCGAACAACAAATGGAACAACCAAGTTCCTCCCAACTGTAGAACAGGGAAGCCAAATCACTTGTCCTCTTCACCCCCTAGCCTGACCATGAATCCATGAGGGTGAACTCATAACTCCTTTTCAAAAGTAGTCCTTCAGTTTCAATAGTTTCTCCTTTCCTTACACTCAACAAGTAGTGTTCATAACAACAAGAGATAAATTATTTTCCCCAGCATACTAGGTAGTGTCCTGCCTCCTCCCATATGCTATATATGCCAAAGAATTTTGTGCCTAGGTCTTTTCCCCCTTTGGGAATTTTCGTAGCTTTCCAAATCCCTAATTTCGAGGGGCTGCCAATGGCCAAATTCCTAATTTTCCACTTGTAATAGTCATCCCTTAGGTAGTTCCAACATGTTCCCCACTCATGGAGTCATGGTCAACTGATTTTAACCTCGTTGTTCCATTTTTCCATCAGCAATAAATATAAAATATTTTGTTTCATACAAGTGTCATATTCAAGTAGTTATTTGGGTCAAATCAGATCTCTGCCCAACGGTCATAATCATTAATTAAAATTAACTAAATTTAAAATTTGGAATTGCCATAAATGGCAAAAAAATTCCAATTTCAAATTTACGAAAAAACATAAATAATTTCCTAAGAAATTTCAGATTTAAAAATAATATATTTTTGGGGACGTTACATAGGGTTTTGGATCTAGGGTTTTGAAACCTAGAGTTTTTCCATGTAATGTATAAATAAAGGTCTAGAGGGCTTGGGATGGGTTCATTCATGTTATTAGGGTTCGAAGTTGGTTAATGTTTGTCAATTGTTTCCATTGTCGAGAGAGAAGCACTATGTTGCAAGAGCATTATTGAGTCTATAAGATCTCCAGCTGGGTGCGAAGATCAACCGTGTAGCTGGGTTCATGGGGAGGGGAGGAAGATAGAGAAAGAGAGAGAGATCTGTAAGCTAAGTGCGCATATAGAACTATATGTTTCCATTTAATATATCAAGAAACACAGTTATGTGGATGTAGCCCTAGGGAGAGGGTGAACCACGTATATCTTGTTTCTCTGTGTGATGGATGTTGTGTTATTCGCTATATGTTATTATGTTATTTCATTGATGTGTTAGATCATAGATATAACCTACGAAGTAAGCTTAAGCGTGGTAAAGAATATCTAGGTTTTTGTGTTTTTTTTTTATGGATTCACTTTGCATTTCCTATGGTTGTAGACACATGTGTCCTGCAACCCCTATTGCTACTTCGGGTGAGATTGCATCTGCTTTGTAGGTGTTTCCGAAAGGGCCAGTAGTTAGGGCTTGTTGGTGCACTGTAAGAGTTGAACCTTGGGTCTGCCCCTATGCCAAAAGTTGGATCCTCTTCTCCAATTGCTCCATCGAGGCTCTGATTATTCCCACTAGCTATGTTGTTATCAATTGAGTGAGGTCAACAGATGAAGTAGTGGAATCCAGGGGTTATCAAAATTTTAGTGGTAGTCCACTAGCCATTAAATGTTCTGAGGGTGTCTCCACCTCTTCGTCCCCTGAGGATGGACCTTACAGTTGATGTGCAAGTCTAGTATTTAGATTCATTGGAAGTAGAAGAAGAACCTCTCTTTTCACCAGGAAAATATGTAACATCTCTGTGCATTGTTCTAGATTCTAGAGTATTGGTTCTAGTTGTTCCTTCATGGATGTTGCGCTCAGTTCAGATGTTGTTTGGGGTTCTGTCTGAACAGGTGTGTTCATATCTCTCTATGTAACTAAACTGTTGTATTCTCTCTTATGGGAATCAAAATATCAACACTGACTATTGAGAAAGGACTCTGGGTTATTGGAACTTGTGATTCTGGGGTGACTAAGAGAATTTATTATTGTTGGTTTACTATCAAAGGCAGAGTGACCAAAATGGGTATCGACAAAGTGGTTGCTTGGATCAAGGATTAAGTGGTCAGGGTAATGGGTTCTTTTACATTCTCATAAGGGTCTGGGATATCCAACTACATTGGCTCAGGGGGTGTGGGTCAAGACGTAACAATGGTCTCTTGTGGGGGCAACGGGGATTGCTCAGTAATGATGGTTGATAATGCACTGGCATCAGGCTCAGGATCATTTGTGATGTTGATCATAGTCTGGGAAGCTTGAGAGAATTCTCTAGTACGAGGTACAACCAAATATATTGGTTGTGGGTTCAAGACCTTTATAGAGGAAATGAATGTTCTAGGTTTCTTAGTTGAGACATCCCCTACGAACACAACTACTGGGATTTAGTTGACATCTTTCCCTGATAGCACGACCTATTCTGGGAGCTATGGAAACACATGAAATGTCATATTCTTCCACTCCATAAGTTCCTCATCCTCTTATTCTTCTAAGTTCGATGGAATTTGGACCTTCTTCTTTTTTTCTTCTAGGCTAGAACTCAGCCCCACTCCTTCTTCCTACCCCATTTTCTTCAGGATCTCTGGTATAATGCATATGTGACTTGGGTGGGTTGGGATTGATGTCATTCCATGACATGAACTCTTTGTCAAATTCTTCCTCATCAAGATATAAATGTAATAACCTTGAGTGGAAGTCCTTGGGCCTCGCATGCCTCGACCAAAAAAGGTTATTGTGGTCATTTAGGCCAAATGTGATGTTCTAGGTGTTGAGATTCAACAACTCATGTGGTATGCGCCACCGCTGAGTTGCGTCAATTAGCTAATTGTACCACTTTGAAATGGTTGCATTATTGTATTCCAGTTTCTCTTGATCTAACCTTGCACACCGCAGTTCAAACATTTTTGCAAGGCGAACTTTGTCCATTGGTGCCAAATGTCTTCTCATGGGTGGCCTCCATTTCCACATTGAAAATGCTACTAATAGGTAGTTGTATTTAAAAGTTCCTCCTTTCTCTTGAGCTTCCTCACAAGCAACTAGGATTTCCTCTAGTAGGTAGCTGCACTAGTTGAACACAACTCCATTTGTAAAGAAGTCTACTACTGAAACAACATCTAAGGGATAATATTGCTTGTTGGTGGATTTAATCCACATGAATCAGATATCTTCAATCGATCCATAGGCTCCTGTAATGCACTAGAATGATAATAAATTTTGTGTGCCGCGCAACCTCACCAGTGGTCCCGAATACCAGTAAATCCTTAAGGTACATAATTGTGGAATTTCATAGGTTGATGAAGTCTGGTTTGGGGGAAAATTGAATGCCTCCCATTGCATCTGGAGCCAATTCCAAGAACACGCTAATGTTCATCTGCAGAAACAACACTTGGTCCATCAGGTCAAGGTCTAAGATCTTTACTTGCTCAATCTTCACCTTGACATCACCTATGACCTCGATCTTGGGATCATACGACTCATATAAAATTTCTTCTTTGGGAGACAAAATTCAAGCTCATATTTCTCTTGGCATGATAGCTATGAATTCTTGGTAAACTGGGTGAGTTGGGGTTGGGTTTGCAACTGGGGAGAAAGAAACCTCTCAAAGTATGCTCAGGTGCAGATAATTCAAAACTAGAGGGTAGATAACAACAAACAGTGAGTCTTGTTCCTTGAGTTCATGGGGTCTTATAACTGGATAACTGGAAAAATTTGTAGTCGCGCATAAGGACACTCATCATTAGGCCATAAACTCAATATTAGGCTTATGTGTCGGACAATACTAATGATGGGGTAATATCTATAGGGTGATCCTGGATTTTCATGAACAGACTGACAGGGATGTGTTCGACCTGAGGGCTTACCGTTTTAACAGTTGAGAATCCTAGTGGGGATATCGATGGACTCTATCAGTATCGCGCCTTTATGGATTAACAAAAATTTCTAACGGGTTATTGTAGCTACCATAAAGGGTATGACTGGATGAGATGTGTATGGCACATGGGCTGTGATACATTTAAGATTCGCCCCCCCCTTCGACCACAATGCAGGTCCCCTTCATATTAATGACTTCATTTAATGTAATAGTGTCTCTTCTGATCCTGGGTGGCCAAAGAAGTGTTTCAACACAAAAGAAACACTTATATTGAAAAGGGAACATATATCGTGGCACAACTATGCACACTATAACATTATTAACTGAATTAGAGAAATTACAAAAAATTAAAATGTAACTACTCTACATGCTCCTTTGGACTGGATCAACCATCCATTGGCTCAATAATGAGAAATGTAGGTTTTAAGTTATCTCCATCCACCCAACCTGATCGAAGGATGTCATCCAGTTGCGCTAGGTTCATTGCACAAGAGTGTTCTATTTTCTCAACTATGAATTGACCCAACCAATGCATGTGCAACTTGCCTGGATGATTATGATACCGACTATCGTAGAGTAGTACCTTATACCCTTGCATAAATATTTTGGACTTAATATTCTTGTCATGCCAATATTTTTGTCTACCTTTCTCAACTAACTCATGAAAATATGTGAAACATATCGCTTCCGAAAGTTCTGGCAAATCTACAGTCCTCTGCGCAACCGATTCATCATTTGTCATGTGTGTAGCCTGTGTTATATAAATACTTTGGGTGATAAAATCTAAAGGTACAACAAATTATTTTCCATAAACAAAATGAAATGGAGTATACCTTTGGATCTTGTTTGTGGTAGTCCTGTAATCCCACAAAACTTCTATAACTTTATCATCCCAGTCTTCCCTGTTTGCGCAACATACTTTAATCAGTCCTCTTTCTAGAATTTTATGGAATGCCTCCACCGTACCATTATCTTGTAGATGGTATGGAATTCTCTTATTGTTCTTTATAAGGAATTATATTTTCAATGTTGTGAGTGTGTTGCTGATAAAGTGACTACCTTGATCATTGGTCAAACTTCTAGGGAATCCAAACCGAGTAATGAGATTTTCAAAGATAAATCTAGTAGTTGTATCTGTCGAACAATATTGAACTACCTCTGCTTCAACCAATCTTGTGAGGTAATCTGTTGTGGTGATGATGTATATTTCCTTTGAGTGCTTATCCGGGGGGTTGATCGATCCAATAAAGTAAACATACCACTTCTCAAATTCCTGAAGTGCTCTAACTCGTTGAAGGGGTAATTCATCTTTGTGTGATGTCTTTCCTACTATTTGGAAGGAGTCACAAGATATATAATACTCTTTAGCATCTTTAAATAATGTATCCCACCACAGTACAACTTGAAGTACCTTATGTGCGTTAGCTTTACCTCCAAGATGTCCTCTCGCAATTCCACTGGGGCATTCCCACATGATATCTTGTCTTTCATGGTTCAAGACACATCTTTTGAGGATGTTGTCTAGCCCTAATTTGTAAATTTCTAACATAATCAGATGATAATTGGTTGCACAAACTACCATATGTCATTTTTGGATTTCAAAGTAAGTTTCTAGGAACATACTTGTACTGAGGACGATAGCATTGTCTTCCAAATACTCTGGGATGGCCTCAATTCGGAACAGGTCTGCATTAGGCAGTTGACCATCCACTACTCCATGAATTTCCCTTGACTCCAAACTAGAAAGGTGATCTAGACCTGCATTGCATATTCCTAGTTTGACAATCACTTCGAATGAAAACTATTGAAAAATAATTATCCACCTGCAAATCCTTCCTTCAAGTACGAGTTGATTGACTAGGTACTTCAACATAGAGTGGTCAGTAAAAAACTTGAAATGAGATCCTAAGAAGTAGTGTATAAACTTTTGTATTGCATAAATCATAGATAGACCTTTCCTATCAAGAGTTGTGTAGTTGCATTCAACTTGTGAAAGTTTTCTGTTGGCAAAATAAATAGGGTCGTCCATATTTCCTTCCTCTGGTTGTGCTAAAATGGATCCCAGGGAAATACCTAATGCATACACATGTACATGGAATTTAATTTCCCAATTGGTAAATATCAAGATAGGTGAAATAGTTAGTTTTTCTTTGAGAATATCAAATTCTTTGTCATACTCTAGTGTCCACTGAAATAGTTCGTACTTCTTCAACAATTTTTCTAAAGGTGCGGTGATAGTTTCATATCTTCTGATGAATTTGTGGTAATATCCTATATGTACCAGTGTAGAGCACAACAGTTTCACATTTGTAGGTGGCGGCATGTTCAGAATGACCGAAACTTTAGCTGGGTCTACCAAGACTCCTTCTCTACATACATTATGGTCTAATAGATTTCCATGTGGTACAAAGAAAATGCACTTCCTTAGATTCAGAGATATATGAAATTCATGAAATCGATCAAACATTAATCAGAGTATCCCTAAATGGTATTTTAACATGTTGTATACCATCTAATCATCCATGTAGACTTCTAAAAACTTGTGGATGAACTCTCAAAATGCTTCTATCACAATCTGAGAGAAAACTACAGGGGAATTCTTCAAGCCAAAGGGAAATATATTGTATGCGAATGATCCCCATTCATTTATTAATGTGGTATTCTTATTTTATTCCTCTGCAATTCTAACTTGGTGATATCCTAAGAATTCATCTGTAAACGAATAAGATTATTTTCCTGCAACGTGATCTAACACTTCGTCACTAAAAGGTGTCAGAAATGAATCATGCACACATGCAGAATTTAGAATTTTGTAGTCCACATAGATCCGAATGTCTTATGTATATTTCTTTCTCTAGACAACTATGGGGCTAATCCACGTTGCTTATGCGATTGGGAAAATAATTCTTTCTGCAAGCATTTTGTCCACTTCCTTATTGAAATTCTTTTTTATTTTAGGATTAAGTCAATATGGTCTATGTTTCATAGGTATTGAGTCGGGTTTCAACTCGATTTTCATTTCTCCCATGGCTCCTTTTATATCTTTCATTTCTTCGATTTTTTTTGGAAATAAGTCTTGATACTGAGAGGGGGGTGAATCAGTATCACGTAAAATTTAAAACCCTTTTCAACTTGTAATTAAACCATTCAAATATATACAATGAGAAATGAACAATAGTATAAGAGTTACACCAATACACCACTATACACCATGCACAATATATGAGAAATAATCAATAGTTATTGTTCAAGGGAAGTAATGACTTCCAAAGGTATCTACAACTTCCAAATGTAAAGGGACGGATAAACCTCCAAGAGGAATATACAGTAATCCAATATCAAGAGAGGATTTAATTCTCCATCCTTTCCCCTTCCTTCCACCCAAAAACAAGTTATAGAGAGAATGGTAGACTTTGTTCAATTATGCTTTATTCAGGAGACCGAACTTGTACAAAATGCCCAGTGCTCAATATTTAACATCAGATTCTGAAACTTGCACAAAATAAACTACAATCGGTACTCTTTCCAATGAAATTTTTCCCACTTCATTTGGATTATCTATGAAGAAGTTATGACTATTTTACCCAGAACACCTGTTTATTGAATAGCTTCAAGACTGGTCAAAAACCTTATCTTCCACATAGTCTATCTCCATAATTATAGCGAATCAAGAGCTAAAATGTTTACCACAAGTACCTTGATATGTATTCTCAATACCATATAAATTTCACCATCTGAATTGTTCTAGAAAAACAGTCATAGCAAAAATGGTAAGATGACCTGAAAATAAGATATCTTAAAACACATCACCAAAACACTTCATCCTCCCTTGAAATCCAGCCTTCTTTACTTCTGATTTCCTCTGAAATTCGATTTGTGTGTCAAATGAATGTATAATGATATTTATTTATACCATTTATGTCACTTCCATTTAACATTAGGGCCGACCTGACAATTTCTTATTTTGTAATTATTTTCTTTAATTATCTTAAGGGCCTACATGTACTTCCTTCTTCAATTCACTTTGTCATCATCAAAAATACATTTCTCCTCAACCATGAGGATCCACGTGATGTGTCACATACCACCGGAAATAACATGATGTATACTATCCATCCATGGGTCTTTTATCTACATGTGCATTTTCCTTCATGTCAAAATAACTTCATCAATCTTGCGGTCCAAAACCCATCACTAGGGTTGACATCAATGACAACAACCAACCTTCCAACAATCTCCCCCTTTGTCATTGATGGAAACACTCATGCTCCCCCTATCATCATGATCCCAATTTCTCTCCCCCTTTGACATCAATGGCAAAGGGTAGGGATTCTCCCCCTGAATTTAATGGAAAAAGGTAACTCTCTTCTTTGGGGCTGCTCCCCCTGAATATATGCCACTCAATAATACTTCATCCTTATTTCTGGTCTTTGGGACATTTTCTTCCTTGGAATCCTTTTCTGAGGCTTGTATGTTCTCTCTCTTCTTTATGTCTAGGATGTATATGTTTTTCGCTCTTCTTGTTGCAGTTGCAACCAATCTTCCTGAATTATTTTCTTTGATTTTACATTTTCGGGAGTCAAACGTAAGAGTGTATCCTTGATCACACATTTTACTAACACTGAGGAGATTATTCTTCATATCTTCAACCAATAGGAATTTTCCTACTTTTACATTTTCACTTCCAAGCTTTACAATTCCTTTTCCAAGTATTTTAGTAGATGAGTCATCTCCAAATGAAACATTTCCACCCTTTTTCTTCATGCTGACAAATTTGCTTTGATCTTTGGTCATATGAGATGACCACCCACTATCTATGAACCATTTATCTTCTTCTTTGCATTCTTTAGCGACCAATATTATTTGACATTTTTCATTGTGTGGAATTTCTTTACTTTTCCATGTTGTAGTTGGTATACAGACATTTGGCATATGATTATCTTCATTCATCTCTCTACAATCTCGTGCTTTATGACCAAGATTATTACACTTGTAATATACAAAATTTAGATCCATTAATGGGTCAAATGGATTATAATTTTTGTTGATAGGTCTACGAACATTTCCATATGTACTATTTTCACCATTCATGTAGCTTGCATAGTTATTCCTTTCATTGATTCTACAATTGATTTCCTTGTGTCCACAATTTCCACAAGTATAACAATGTCCAAGAAAGAAATTTTGATACCTCAGAGTAAGTGATCTTCTTTGTGGTGTGGTCCATCTGGGTTCATGATCTATTCTTCTGTATTTTCCTTCATAATGATTTCTTTCATACCTGATGGGAGAGGATCTTCTTGATGTCTCATTCCTTCTAAATTCTAGTCTTCTATCTTGTTGTTCAACTTGTTTTGGAGTGTTGGTTTCATCATTTTCATCTTCCTTCTCTTGTTTTGTTGTCTTCAAACTGTCATTGTATCTTAGTCATGTCTTATCATTTGGAGATCTTTGATTGCTAAGGATTTCATCTAATTTTTCAGTTCTTTTTTCAAACTTCTTCAACTTTTTTGTTGTCAATAGTAGCTCCCCTTTTGTGTGATCCAATTCTACTTTCAATTTCTCATAATCTTCTAATTGTTCCTTCAAGATATCAATGGTCTTTTCAAGCTTGTAATTCTCTTATTCACAACTACTCAATTCACCTTTTAGTATTATGTTTGTGTTTCTAAGCTTTCTATTTTCATTTTCAACATGCTTCAACTTTTCAAGATTCTCATCTTCTTGTTCACTTTCTGCATTTTATTTGTATCCCCAAAAGGAATCAAGGTTGGTTTCTTCATTGGAATCTTCTTCACAAATGATTTCTTCTTCTTTAGAATTCTTGTGATCATCATCATGGGTTTCTTGGGTTATGAAGAGGACTTCTCCTCCATCATTATCTTCTTCATCACTCTCATATGAGGAGATGTCATCATCCTTGGAGTAGAAGATCTTTTTATTGTTGAGACTTCTCTTTTTATCGT
>ML787391.1:183906-196243 GCA_009831015.1 Picea engelmannii | reverse complement strand
AGGAGATAGAATACATGTCCAGGGTCCCTTATTCATCAGCAGTTGGCAGCTTGATGTATGCAATGGTTTGCACAAGACCAGATATTGCACATGCAGTGGGAGTTGTGAGCAGGTATATGAACAATCGAGGTAAAGAACATTAGGAGGCAGTAAAGTGGATTCTCATGTATTTGAGAGGTACTACTACACATGCATTATGTTTTGGAGGTTCAGACACTTTTCTATAGGGATATGTTGATTCAGATATGGAAGGTGATAAAGACAGGAGGAGGAGCACCACAGGGTATGTTTTTACTATAGGTTAAACAACAGTAAGTTGGATTTCGAAACTGCAAAAGGTTGTTGCACTTTCAACAACAGAGGCAGAGTATGTTGCTTCTATAGAGGCTAGTAAAGAAATGATTTGGTTACAAAGGTTTATGGAGGAATTGGGAAAGAAGCAGGAGAATAGCCGATTGTACTGTGACAGTCAGAGTGCCATTCACCTTGCAATGAACTCAGCCTTCCATTCGAAGACTAAGCATATACAGTTGAGGTACCACTTCATACGATCTACCTTGGAAGATGGACAATTGAAGCTGGAAAAGATACACACTAGCCAGAATCCTGCAGACATGTTAGCAAAGGGAGTAACCAGGGAGAAAATGAGTTCTTGCTCAGTTTCAGTTGGTCTTCAAGAATGAAGATGAAAATGAGAAATTTTCTAGGTCCAAGAAGGTTCAGATTCCAACATATATAGCAGCGGTGGAGTTGTTGAGATCAGTCTCCAAGTGGGAGATTGTTGGTTGTGGAGCTTGATTATCTTCCTGATTCAGAGGTCCTTGCTTTCAACCGTGTTTATACCCCATGAAGTATTTACCCCCCAAAAGTATGTAAAATCTTCCATGCGGGGGAGTGCAGAGGGGGGGTTACCCCCTCTGCGGGGTCCAGGGGGGATATCCCCCCGGCAGGGGGGTCTGGGGGCAAGCGGGCCCCCAATGGGGGTTCGGGGGCAAAGCCCCCGAAGCAAAAATTGCCTTGTAAAAGTATATTGTAATTTGATTGTAAATCTTGACCGTTCATTATAAGGTCACAGATCTAATGGTAGAGATTATGTTAGGGTTTTTTTCCCTAGAAGGCAACCCTCTTTTATGAGGGAAATGTATTGCGGCTATGGTTGATGGTGAATATTGTATTCTGAGAGAGGATACTGTGAGAGAAAGAAGAGGAAGTTACAACGGGTTTTGTTGTAGGTTGTATCCCTTCATTTGCTAGATAATAATAAATGAAGGACCTGGCAATTTCTCTGGTGGACGTAGCCCACACTGGGTGAACCACGTAAATCTGTGTCTCTCTTGTATTGTGTGTCTTCTATATTTTGTTTCTGCATTTGTTTTATTTTATTGCTCCGCGGTCCTGTTTTTATAACACCCTTATGGTTAGGAGAGTTCTTATTCGCATTGTTTTAAAATTTTATAGGCCCATAAGCCTAAAATTTACGATAAAAGTACTCCCCTAGATTCTTCTTTAAGTTTTTTAGACTCCCTAAAACTGAAAACATCGATGAGCACAAACCTATCTGGGCTCGACAAAAATCCACAAGTAAGTATATAGATATTTCTTTATGACATTTTCAAACTCTGTAAATAAGAAAAGGCCATCGAGTTTTCCTTCTTTGGACTCGTTAAAATTTACATCAAGGGACCCATTCAAGGGACCGAACCCCTCCTTCCTCAATTTTGTTAATAATATGTCGAGGGACTCACCATTAGATGAGCTATAACGAGCATTTTTTATATTCATCCATCTCGTAAAACTAGAAAGAGGTACTCACCGATCATGGTGGGGAAATTTTAGAGGGTTTTTCCATCTTCTTGACTTCATTAACTAGTAGTTGTCATTACTTAGTGTCTCCCTTGAACAACAAACCTATTTTATCACCTCATATAATAGTCGAGTTATCCATCTTCTCTCATTTGACTATCTTTCCCATCATTGTGTCATGTTCCCCTCACCAGTCCATGAATAATTCTTATGGTCTTCACTTGAGTTAATGTTGCCGATTCAAGCCATTTTTTGTGCATACTTGTTCAAGGGAAGTACTACATACGTCAGTCCCTTCTCCTCCCTCTATGCTTGTTTATTACCACCATCCATGTGTTAAGTCATGCTCCACTATTACCATCCAAATTTTCCTATTTCACATCAATTTATGGGGGATACATCAAGGCCCTCCTTCGACGGATTTCATCTTGTCAATTTCAACAAATTATCTAGGATTGAAATATAGAAACCCTTCAATACCCTTGGAATTGTAGACATCAATGGCAGGTATCCTTTCATTTCTACAATTGGTTTTTTATCATTGACTCATGTCGGATGAATGTACATGTTTTCGACATCAACACCTTTATTCCCACTTCATAGATTGTATTCAGTATATTGGGTTCCATCACCATCATCGGTGGATTCCCTCACATCTGTTAATGGTATACACTAATGGCCGATAATTATACGGTTTCTACCATGATCTACATCAGCATATTTATTCACATGTTTTAGATTCATACCATTTGAATTACAGATGAAGACCTTGGGTCAGATCACCCTCCTACTAGATCACATTATTTCCCAAGCTGCGATGGAGAATATTCATGAGAACTTCCTTGATTTCTCAATTATTGAGTCATTTTATTTGTTTTTGTGACATCACATAGATCCATAGTTGTACTTGGTTGTGGCTATGTTTTCACTTGCATATTTCATGGATCCACAGTGTATACTTACATGGCCATGAACCAAGTCATGTTTTTTTCTAATGGATCCATGGCATACTTTTTGTGGCCATCACTTACGTCATGCATACATCCACATTGTATTTATGGTGACTATGATACCATTTATCATACAGATCATGGAAATTCCCTCCTCGAGGATCTTGTTTGCAGGAATGGAGATGTTGTTCTCCAATCTCTTTGCCCACAGCTCTACGCTTTTTATTGGTAAATTATTTTTGCCATCAGAGACCTCCTATGACCTCACGCTTTAGGGGGAATATTTTATAGCATTATTAACCCCCTGATCATTGAGACATCATCTCCTAGAGGTCACCTACCCAATTCACTCATATTTCATCATCTTCTAATTGATTTTGTAGCCTAATATGCCTTTGAACGCCCTTACAATCTCTCAAACTCGCAACCAAAGGGGTCGTTCTCTCTTTCTAGACTTCCAATTCACGGCTAGGTCACTTTTTCTATGTACTTAGGTCATGACTGAGCCTAGAAGCTCCCATTTTTTAATTTGGTTGCAATGGATGAGACCTATCTCTTATTTATCGAGGTTTAGTCTCGAGAAGGCTTCCAGTATAATCCTGAAGATATTATCCCATTAACATATGGCCTTATCTCTAAATACCTATAATAACCAATCCATTTCCATGGGAAATGGGAGAAATAACTAGAAAAGTTACTCTCACTTTTTAGTGGAAAGGTGTAGGCAAGGAGCTTGGAAGAAAGATATCTCTTCAGTTTACACTTGTAAGTTGTAATATTTATTACTTGATTAATGGAAGATATGATGGATTTTTCCCTCCAAATGACTATTCATGTAAGTTTGTGTGTTTGTTGATAGAGGATTGATATATTTGTAGATCGTGACATATTATCAAGCTTAGAAGCATCTTTTTCTCGTATCTTTGTTCCTATATTAGGTATAGGAAGAGCCTAACAGAGATCAGATCTTGGACGGTACAAAATCCCTACAATAAATCCATATCTGCAACTTGAGGGCCTCTATTACACATGATTTTGGTCACTCTAGTGCTGTCTCTACAAGTGATGTGTTTAGGCTCCCACAATAACTTTTTTCCTGAGAAAAGTGATTGTTGTCTTCTTCCAAAAAACATATTTTTAAGATGAGTTTGTAGGCTACCTATGTTATAGGGTGCGAGAATCCCTCATTCTCATAGGCCACCCACACTTAGAGTGCGAATTGTTTACAGTCTGCTCCATAGATAGGGTACGAACCTGTTTTTAAGCTTGGAAAGGAAAAGAGGTCACGAAGGTTATAGAACGGGATCTTCTAGAAAATGAGTTGGCATTCACATGGTTGGCATCCTACTGACTTCTTAGATATGGTGGGATAATCCTCATCCATGTAACCATCCCTCCTTCTCCTATATATTGAAAGGTTTCTCATGGAAAAGGTTAAGCAAGATTGAATGAAGAATTGGTGAAAGGATTGTGTGAAGAACTCTGCTTGGACAAAAGCTTGAAGACTCTATTTGGTCTATCAAGAGGAATTGGATCTTCTTCATGCAAGTGCAGAGAAAGTGCGCGTGTGTTAGAACCAAGGGCCACTAAAAGGAAGATTGTGACATCAAGGCGATCGAGTTGTATCTTCTACTTTCATTTAATATAATACAACGACATGTCCCTTTCCCATAAAATCACTCTTATTTTATAGCATAAATCCTCGATCATATGCATAGGTTGACATTGAATATACTTTTCTATCTTCACTTTGGTTGGTTTGTGTTGTCTTGGACCTAATTCCACAAGAGCACCGAAGTGAAGTGGGAACAATAGAGACCTAAGGAAGCGATATCAAGGTATGTCACTTACTCCTTCTCATTAGTAGATTCAATGACTACAACTTAGGGAAATAATCATGTCCTATCATGTTTTGTTCTAGATCTAGGTTGATCTAGGGAGATCTGTTAGTGTCTTCACCTACCGATTTGTCCAATAACAAAATTGGCGACCATACTGGGGACATCTGGAGTCAGGCCACTAGCTTTCAAGCTGGGGGTAGAGTACGGGCATAGTTTCTCTTCTCTGTAGCAAGCTCGCTAAAAAATGAAACAGAGGCTTTGAGCATAGTTTTCTTCTCTGTAGAAAGCTCATTAAAAAATGAAACAAAAATCTGGCGATTGAACTCGAAGCCTTGAGCATAGTTATTTTCCTATGGAAAGCTCATTAAAAAATGAAACAGTCACCTCTCTCGTCAGGTCGAATCTTTCACCAGATCTCGTAGATGTCGAGTCGAGTCTTTTGTTAGGTATTGTATTTGAACCTTCATTTCATCCACCTGTATCCTTTTTCTCCATCTAGAATAGAAATTGGTGACAAACTCAAAGTCGGTGAATGAATTGAAGCTTGGGGGGCATGTCTCCAGCCTTTGATGATCATTCTGAAGTCAATCCACTAGCTTTCAAGCTGGGGGAAAAGTACCGAGCTTAGTCTTTTCTCTTTTTCGTGCTCATGAAAACATGAGAATGTAATCAAGCAACCTTTTATCTCTTTTTGGGGCTTGCATGGATATACAAAAAAGGAACCCCCTGGAGTCTTCTTTAATCTCTTTTCAGACTCTCTAGACGTGAAAATATTGCCGATCGATCTTGTTCTCTTCACGCTCATTAAAGTATCTGAAGAAAACGTTTGACGGGCGATAGTTTATCACTTTTTCAGTCTCGTCGAACTTATTTACAGCAAAGGAACTAGGAGAGTTCTCTTTAAGTGTTTTTCAGACTCTCAAAACATGAAAAACTCTCGAGTTTTCTATCCTTGGACTTGTTAAACAAACATAGATAGACCTGTGATGGGACCGAACCAATCCTTCTTAGGGTTTGTTAAATATACTCCGAGGGACTCATATGAAGGATGAGATTACATTAACAAGAATATGTTATCCTCCTCAAGCTTGCGTAAAAATAAAGAGGTACTCGCCAGAAATGGTGGGGGGAATTTTTGGAAAGGGATGTGTTTTCGTATTCATATTAATGGTATTAAGCGTCACTCTTGAACATGACACCCCCTATTCGTCATTTGAATCTGGGTTGGGAAATCAATTTGTCTCTCGTTCGACTTGCTACAAGGTCATATCTTGGGTCGTCTTTGAGTCAGTGCTGCCACGTCCTTAGTTCTGTCATTCATATGTTCAAGAGAAGTTCACACGAGCCCTCTATTGAGTCGACCATATATATTTGTCCATTCTTATTATGTTGGCCTTCCCTATGTCCATCTCGACTCGTATTCATACTTCGTCTCATCCTCAAAATATTTTACTTATTTTGTGTCATTGATGGGGGATACATCAAGGCCCTCCTGTGACGAGTCTTGTTTCGTTGACTCCAACTCATTATCTGGAAATGAGACTTAGAAATCATTCAGTACCTTGGAACCTTCATGCCTTAATGGCAGGTCTCTTCTCTTTCGATAGAGGTTTCACATCATTGATCCCTGATCGAGAGATTTCGCCAAGTGCTCGACGTCAGCTCATTCATTTGCATTTGTTCGGATTGTACTTCGGTACCTTGGGAGTCATTGACATCAATAGTGATTTCCCTCGCACTTGTTAATGGTTTTCATCAAGGACTGGTAATCAAGTGGTTTCTACCATGTTCGACTTCAACACATGTAATCGCATGGCTAGATTCGTACTTTCAGGTGACAGAATTGAAGACCCTAGGTCTCATCTTTCTGATCCAGGATGTGATGGAGTATGTATGATTTGTATCGACACATAGATCCACTTTGTATGTCATGTGGCTATGTCGTCTTAATAAGTCTTTATTTATACATCCACAGTGTATTCTTGGTGGCTATGTAGTGTTTTGATGGCATGGATCCATGGTGTATGATTGGTGGCCATGACCTACGATTCCATTCATTCTTTATCTGAGCATGGGAATGTCTACCTCAAAACTGGTATTATATTCTGCAGATGCTTGATTGTTTACACGTTTCTGATTAGGTGTGCTCCTGGTTTCTGACACACACACACAGTTTACAAAGTATTTTGGCTGTCACAGATTCCAACCTCATACTTTGGGGGGAATTCTATTACACATGATTTTGGTCACTCTTGTGATGTCTCTACAAGTGATGTGTTCAGGCTCCCACAAGAACTTTTTGCCTGAGAAAAGTGACTGTTGTCTTCTTCCAAAAAACACATTTTAGGATGAGTTCGCAGGATGCCTATGTTATAGGGTGCGAGAATACCTCATTCTCACAAGCCACACACACTTAGGGTGCGAACTGTTCACAGTCTACTCCATAGATAGGGTGCGAACCTATTTTTAAGATTGGAAAGGAGAAGAGGTCATGAAGGTTCTAGAAGGGGATCTTCTAGAAAATGAGTTGGCATTCTCATGGTTGGCATCCTAATGACTTCTCAGATTTCGTGGGATCATCCTCATCCATGTAACCATCCCTCCTTCTCCTATATATTGAAAGGTTTCTCATGGAAAAGGTTAAGCAACATTGAATGAAGAATTGGTGAAAGGATTGTGTGAAGAACTCTACTTGGACAAAAGTTTGAAGACTCTATCTGGTCTATCAAGAGGAATTGGATATTCTTCTTGCAAGTGAAGAGCAATTTCATGTGTGTTGGAACCAAGGGTCACTGAAAGGAAGATTGCAACATCAAGGTGATCACATTGTATCTTCTACTTTCATTTAATATAATACAACGACATGTCCCTTTCCCATAAAATTACTCTTATTTTATAGCATAACTCCTTGATCATATGCATAGGTTGACATTGAATATACTTTTCTATCTTCAATTTGGTTGGTTTGTGTTTTCTTGGACCTGGTTCCACAAGAGCACCGAAGCGAAACGGGAACAACAAAGACCTAAGGAAGGGATATCAAAGTATGTCACTTACTCCTTCTCATTAGTAGATTCAATGACTACAACTTAGGGAAAGAGTCGTGTCATGTCCTGTTTTGTTCTAGATCTAGGTGGATCTAGGAAGATCTGTTAGTGTTTTCACCTACCGATTTGTCTGATAATAGCCTCGAGACATAATTTCCTTAGTTATCCACAAAATGGGGATAATAGAATCTATAACTATGCACTTCTCTATACATGTTTCTCATAGTTAGATTCTCTTTCTTTCATGTCCTTCCATTAGATTCAGTATTTTCATTTCTGATACTAACATGTAGACCTATAACCTCCTCCTCATGGCTCTAAAATCTTGAGTATATTCCACAACTCCAGTCCTCATATAAGAACTAAAGTTCTATTCCTATACCTATAATTATGCAAGAAATTTTACAATATAGGTTATTCCTCATATCAGTTTAGGAAGAACATAAAGCACCAAATAAAAATATGATTCCTTAGACACATTATTATCTAAAACATCTCTCCAATGGTTGTACCCATGCCTCATTCTAACTTCTGAGAGAAAAGTTACAACATTCACAAGTTGCAATTTCCACTCACTTCTTGTTATATAATTTACTTTATTAGTTTTTGATAATATTTTAGCACACAATTCAAAAATATTGGTGGACATATGTATTCACCTCCTCGATACCTTTCCAATTACTATTTGTTTTCTCAATTCTGAGCTCCGATCTAAAAGTTATGGTCTGGAGAAGTTTAGAATATTTGTCCCATTTTATTCATGTATGATACAAATGTCTTCTTTCTCTTCCTGCACAATTTTAAATACCTAGATTCCAACTTTGGTTCCATGTATGTCTTCTATGGCTTATAATTGTTTCATAGACTACTTATGTGCCTCAAACAGACTTCTAAGCAATTAGTTGTGCCCTCTGAAATTAAATTGGTGCTAAAATTTTACCTTGCATTATTTTAGATCTAACATTCTCATACAAGTTCTATTTTGTGAACATAATGGATCGCTCGAAAGATCTCCTAGAGATATTTTATTTATGCTATAAATATTACATGTGGTGCACACAAAAATTACAGTCTAAAAAATTAGAACTCCTAAAATAGTTGTTTAGGGCCTCAAAATAGATCTGTCAGTTTATGACCTTCAAAAACAATATTTTTTTGTAGAAAAATTCATTGTTTTAGTATTATAGCAATATTTTAAATTGTATAGTCGATCTCAAAATCAATAAAAATTTAATATATTGATTTGAACGCTGTCGAAAATCAATGAACAACATTTTCCTTTGGATGCACACAACACATTTCCAAAAAATTTGACCCATCTTTCGACCATCATCCATCGATGATTTTTGTTAGTGGATGAAACAAGTTATCAATTCAACTGACCCAATCATCCGCCATAGACCATTCTTATTGGCATACAAAAATACTTCTCCAATTTGACTGACCTAACTATCAACCATCAACCATTTCTTGGATAATGTGGAAACTATGGTGACGTGGCATGACATGTGGATGTTGATGTAGATGACACATAGACTCTAACATGGAATTTTGGTTGATGTGACATGACACATGGATGTTGATGTGGCATGAAACATAAAATATAACATGACACTCTAGTTGATGTGGCATGAGGCATTGATGTTGATGTGGCATGAAACATCATCACCCTCTTTCTTTCATCAGTTATCGACGATTTCTCTTTGATGAACCAACACCTTGCCGAATTGGCCAAACCAACTATCAACCACTGGTGATTTTTGTTGGCAAACAATTTTTCTTTCCAAAATTGTCGATCTAACCATTGATAATTGGCAATTTCCATCCGCGATTGAAACACTTCACCAATTTGGATGAGATGAACATCAACCATCGATGAATTCTCTTGGCCAACTCTAACACTTAGAAATTTTCTATAAAATCCCTGATAAATTTAGATGATGGATCTACTATTCAAAATGATTGTGACTGTTGATCTTCTCCAACTTCCAAACGACCAAAAATAAATCCAAATTGTCAACCTGTCTCATTTTCCCAACTACCAAAAATTAATCACGATCATTCTTTTGCTAGACCTTGCCAAACTCCAAAAAACTTATAAGTTTTTAAATATATTAAAAGGAATATGGGTCATTGATCTAGAAATCAAACACAAACTTGGTCGTTGATCCATCATACTTCACGCAATTCTATAGCGGTTATTAAAACACAAATTTCTTCCTTCCATGTTGAATTTTAACTCTGGAACTTTGTAGATTGACTCCATTAAAAATATTAGACAGTTTTGGGGAATTTAAAATCCATTTTTTTCTCACGAATTTGGATATTTCTCTCTAATTGTATCCATTTTCCCCCAAATCCGTCACATAACAAAATACGTAACAATGAATTTGACCTAAATTTGCACTGATTCTTGGTCCATCTGTGTCTGATTTTGAAATAGAAGCTCTGATACCATAATGTAACATTCTCTAGCCTAGTCGAGGTCCATTACATGTGGAAATACTCATAATATTTTTTTCTACTAACTGATTTTCATGTAGCCTACCAGCTACAAATTACACACATATTTAACTATTGTTTGATACCATTAATTAGATGCATATATGACATGCTAAATCGACATGAATGGAGTTTAAATAACTCAACACATCAACATATAAATCGTTCTCAAACACAAAGTTAACAGACAATAATTAAACTCTCAATGCATCACATAAAGAATATAAAACACTTATCTTTTAAAAACAATTGTGCAACCAACTTCTTGGGATGGACGTTCCACCCAACCTAGACTTGATGTTCCAAATATGAATGGAAATTCACCTCTGAGCTAGGGATATAAATCCAACAAAGAGGGTGGTATCTCATTGTCCACTCACAACTCAAAAATACCACAACCCGCGAGTATTCTCCTTCATCTATCTCGATTTTCCACTAGATATCCTCCTCTCGACTTGCCCAACCTAGAAAGGAATGTACCTCTTCATGTCTCTTAGCCCATCGAGCATCCCATTCATTTATTAGGGTCTCTCTGGCATAAGTAACTAGGAATGTCACTACTAGAAACCTCAAGCGAGCTCACTTCTAGGAAAACTTCCAGTAAAAGAAACAAAATTCACTTCTTGTTACAGTGGAATTACACAATAGTTCACTCTTTAGGCTTGAAAACTTGATTCTTGAATATTATACTCTAAATACACTCCATAATTCTCCCTCCATGGTTTCTCCAGCTCCAAGATCTTTTTTTCTCTCTTATTGCTTTTCATGCAAAACAATTGACTGTCTAAAACTATTATAACTTCCTATATGAATTATCCTCTCCTTTGACTTACACTCTTCCTTAAAACTAATTGTAGTCAACCTCCAAGCTCCCAATAACTATGGGATGTGACTTCTCACACCCACCCTCTCACATGTATTCAATGATTGGCTTTGGGAACACTCAACAACAAAATAGAAGGTTCATATACAAATAGTAATTTTTACGAAGTGTGTTGAATTAATAGACATGGGTAATTCCCCCTTGAATCGCTCTTAGAAATTCTCTTAGACCCTCCCCTCTCTTGCGGATTAATCAACCCCCATCTCTCTCCGTATCCCCCAATAGGTGTCATCACATTTTACTATTAAAATTCAAAAATACAATTCACATACACATCGTTTGGTTGTAGCCACACATTATATCTACATTAAGAATTAACTAAAATGGAGATTATAGTGGGGATGTTACAATTGAACTCTAGATACAATTCCTTATTCATCTATACAAGATATCCTTTAATCATAGTCGTTCGTGATCCAATTCTCTCTATATCAAAATAGTATCAAATGTATGAAATTTCTCCTCCTTCACCCTTTCCATGTTTTTATAATCTTGACTTATGGATTAGCCCTAATCTCAAAAGTGATTGATAGATAATATTAAATATCAACTATATTGCGATCAGTGGATAATATTTAATTCACGAATGCTAATTACTTTAACATTTCATTAACTAAACTCAATTAATTGATAAAAACACTTTATTTTAATAATTCCTTTATATAAAGTAAAGTATCAAGGTAGAAGTCTTTGGATGACTTCCACACGTCTAGACACATCTAGACACTTAGACCTATGCATAAGTACATTTTTTATGCTACAACCATCAACAACTCAAATAAATAGTATAGGTCACCAACCTACAATCATATGGAATCCTAAATTAATTTTGCAATCAGGTTCGTAGAGCTTTACAGTGGCGTAGAAATGGCCCATATAAGGTTTCACCTCTTGCAATTCAATGAGTAAAGAGAGGGGAATAATGAAAAACATTGCTTCCAATGTGAAGGTATATATAATGCATTGGGGAAATTAAAATATCATGTGAAAATACTAGAATTTTAAACAACCTTTGCATATTTGTGCACCACAATGGTACAAGAAGTATGCACAAAACGTCCTATCTAGGTCAAATTAGAGTCTCAATGAAACACACTTATCCTTCATTGTGAAATTCTTAAAGCTAAATTCAAAACAATAAGGTCACAAAGAAATAATAATCATTAAGTAGTAAGAAGGGGAATGTGCTAAAAAATATTCCTAGAGATTTAGTGATGTGATGAACCAATTATCATTCAATCATCCTCTAGAGAAACATAGGAGTGGTTTATTTGAAGCCTTCTCCCACTAATACATATTTCCTTGACATAA
>ML787391.1:160191-171745 GCA_009831015.1 Picea engelmannii | reverse complement strand
TCAAGACCTAATCGTTTGCAATGGAGTAATGAAGTGGCCAAACTCCAACCAAATGACTTGTATTCATGGGCTATGTAGTAGTGTTGTAGATTATGTGATTTCTGATATCCTTGTTTCCAACCAAATAACAACTTTTGACCTTTTAAATGACCATGAGCCTGACTCTGATCATAAAAATTTAACCCTAACTCTAAAATTATCCATGCATAGGAGCACCATTGAAGAGAATTCTAATAATCAAAGGAATTTGTGCTTTGACAAAAGTAAAGTTGACATTTTCTTAAAGGATTTAAATAGTAAATTAAACCTCCTAACTTATAAGGACAACATTGAAGAACTCTATCATAATTTTACAACTACCCTTTCAACTTATATTAACAAGTTCTCTTTCGAGGTGTTCCATAAAATGAATAATAGAGCAACCAACCCTTGGTATGATAAATAATTTAAAACTTCTAGGAAATCCATTAGGGATGCTTCTAATGAGCCCTTAAAACTCGATAAGATCAATACGTACAAAGCCCTAATTAAAAGGAAAAAAAGATACTATATCAATAAAAGGCAAGAGCAACTTTCACAACTATACAAGTTGGATCCTAAGAAGTTCTGGAGCCAAATTCTAAAACGAAATACTAAAGCAAATAATAGGATTCCTATAATATCCCCAAGGACGAGCCCTGTTGTAATCATGTTTATGAATTTTAAATCATGTTTTGTAGGCTCGTGAGACGAGTAATGATAAGAAAGTAAGTCTTATGAGTTTATTAGGCTGGAAAGCCTAAGTGTTAAGGTCAGGAGCCTGTTTTTGTATATGTAATTATGCAGAAAATTAATAAAAAAATATGAACACTGCTGCATGCAGACCGACCACGATGAATGAGTGATGGGGGACTAATCTTCCACAAAGTGGGTAAGAGAATGGGGGCCAAAAGGTGGAAAGAAAGGCTAAGTGTTGAGTCTAGGGGCTTAAGTCCTTGGGAAAAATATTTTAATATTATTCCAAAAGCCATGTGAAATATATGTTTTGTCCTAAGTTCCTGGAGAGGAACGTATGCTGATGGAGCGCATGTAGCTTCATGGGCGACATGTGTCGGCCCAGGAACATGTAGTTAAAAAATGCAGAAGTAAGCCATGGGGGGGGGGTTCACTAATCATTATGTCATCCTCCTCCTGAGTTCACAGGGAATCTAGCGGGCATATGAACCATTTTTCCTATGCGTCTGCCTCTGCATACCTGCGCATAGTGAAGGAAACCCTGACGGGAAGATTGTTCGCTATCCCTTTTCCATTCTCCATGAATTTTGTTGAGCTCTGGGATCGACCTTTACATAACCTCACACATCTTTGTAAACAAAAAACAATGAAACCAACTGGTGTTGTTTTATTGTGAAGACGAAACATCCTGGATATGGCCTGAATCATGTTGTGTCTTAGTGTGGTATGTTGTCGTTTTTGGAGGTCCATACCCAAATTCATGTCGCTGTTGTCACCTGTGAATTAACCGAATTTATATTGTTGTTGTTGTTATCCTCAGCTTGCGGGAATTGAAGTGGAAGCTGGTGGAAGAGTCGGGTGGTTAGGCCCATGGTTGAAGAGGTAGGTTGTCAGGCCTGTGAGCAGCTCTTTCCCAGGTGAAGGGTCTATTGGGAAGTGGTTTTCTCCCAGAGAGAGTCCAGCACCAGCTAGAGAGCTCTGAGACTTCCTGATCTGGCTTGTTGTCGAGGCCCAGAGAGGGAGGTGAAGCACTGATGGAATGTGCTTGTGAAGGTGTATACTCCCAGGAAGAACAGGCATGTGGGGAATGAGAGTCCCTAAGTAGTGGGCGTAAGAAGGCATCCTGGGAAGAATCCTTCCGGTTATTTTGTGCAGTTTCCCTTTAACCTCAGCCTAGTTTAGGATTCCCTTACCTTGGGTGGAGCTTAGTCCCAGCTCGAGGGTGACCCACTGCTAAGCATGATGAGCAGTGTGGTCTAAGGCTAGGAGGTTTGTGGAAGGCCTTCACGTGGTTGGTGGAATTACGTCAGTAATAAAAGATAAGTGTTAATTTTTAAGTTTATTTATAAGTATATGCATGTCTGTGATTCTTGCAATATTATCATGTATTCCACTGTAATCATGAATTACTATTAATCCCATTAAACCTGCATGTTAGTCGTAATTCTATGATTACTCTGTTTGGTTTAGTTAAATGTCTGTAATATGACTTAATTCATGTTATATATATATAAGTATGAGAATGTTGTTTTCCGCACAGTAGCGTTTGCCCGGTCGTGGGGTTGACGACCAGGGATGTTATAGTATGGTATCAGAGCCATGGTTTCAGTGCTAAGCCTGAGTGGGCTAGATAAATGGTCATTGGACCCGAAGTTCCAGGTTGAAATTGTGTTTGGAAGAAACAATTTTTGAACCTTAGAACGTTCTTGAGTGCCAAGAAGATACTTGGTCGTGTTACAAAGCTCAGGAGGTGTAGCGGTATTATTAAACCACAGTTGGCATGGTATTTGGCCACCAAGGGAGAGAGATCAACACTTGAGTTGTTGGAGCCGTAGGATCTGTTCGGAAGAAAAGGAAACCCTTATGGTCATCAGATTTGGAGAAGGTGTAGGAGGGTTATCCTAGAAACCTTTCTGAATTTTGGCAATTGGGAAAAATGAGATGTGCTGATGCACGAACTCCTGATGCCTGAAACCCCGAAATCCTAAGGAAGATCTACACTGTAGATCTTAAGAAAAGAACTTGAACATTGTATCAAGCAGAGGAGTAAATCGCAATTTCATAATTTCGGCAATCGGGAGAAGTGGGATGTGTTAATGCACAAACTCCCAAAACTCGAAGTCTCGAAAAGAAAAGTGAACGTGGTAGGACCCAATGACGTCGTCAAAAGTGACATGGACCCTCCTAAATGTGCCACGTGCCACCATTTAATCGGTGACAACTGTATTACATGGGCCCAGAGGGTAAAGTAAATCAGAATTTCGGATGTCGGAAGATTGGGAAGAAGTAAGTATGGGGAAGCCTGAGGCTCGAAGTCCTGAGGTCCCGAGATCCGAAGTTTCGAAGTCCTGAGGTCCAAGGTCCCAAAATCCTAAAAAATTCAAGGACAGAGAGACCACAGTGGGTTTCAACTGTTGGTTGTTGTGTAGATGTGGATCATTGATCCACCCAATTTCGCGAGTTCGGTAATCAGAACCCCAAGAGAAAGTCTAGTGTGTGCCTTGAAATCTCCGATGGCCAAAATCCCGAGTAGCACCTAGTGTTATAGCATTTTTTCATGACCCGTGATCGCATGGGTTGGGGACTAATAAAATAGGGGCTATAGCCCAGAAATTGCAGAGCCAAACAAAGCTCAGAAAATTCGTGGAATCGAAACGTTTTCTTATTCGCGTTGGTTTATGAATGTTGTAGCTTTATTAAGGGTTTAAGGACTGAAAAAAATCGGTTGACTACACGTTGTGTGTGTAGATTTCAACGAGTGTTAGGACAGTCATGAATCGACGCCGAGTATATAAATGGAAGAGGCACGGATTGCTTCCATTTCAGAGAACGAAAGAGAAGGAAGGGATGTCAACTTGGGAGTTGAAGGATCGAACTCCAATGGGCACGGAAGAGAATTGGATAAGGAAGGGCATATGATGAAAATCATTGAAAGATTGCAGAAATATGCCCAGGCTCGCTGAGACAATAGCCGAAAGATCATGAGGGTCAGGGATCAATAGAGTGAATTCAACTTAAAGATGTTGAAGATCCTGGAAAGAATAGAAAACAAATTGGAAAAGGAGAGTGACACAAGAAAAACAGGGAGTCACAGGACCCCTAAGAGAAAAGGAATATCGAGGAGTGGTAGTAGACATTGTCGTCACTTCCCAAAGAATTCTGGTAAGGAAACACACAGTAGTTCAAGCCCATCCCCTACCAGAAAACAATGAAGATATGGAGTGGATGAATTGAAAGGGGAGATGAACAAGATTAAGCCTCCTACGTTTGATGGAGAACATAAGAAGGAGGAAGATGTTGAAACATGGTTGCTTGGCATGATGAAATATTTCCAACTGAAGAATTATTCCTCTCATGCAGAAGGAAGAATTGTGATGTATCAACTAAAAGGAAAAGCATCCATGTGGTGGGATCAACTTGTGTAGGTGCAACACATTAGAAAGAAATATATCACTTGGAAGGAATTCAAGAGGTATTTCGAGAGGAAATACCTGAATAAAATATACTATGACAGAAAGATGAAGGAGTTCCTCGAACTCAAGATGGGCAGCATGACCATTGATGAATACAAACGGAGATTTTTGTAATTACTGAAGTATGTTCCATTCATCAAAGATGAGGCTGTCAAGATTCATAGGTATCTAAGTGGACTGCCACCTCCCATTGGAGACAAGATTTAGTATGATGATCCTAAGACTATGGAAGAAACAATAAGAAGATTGAAATGTCTATATGAACAACAAAGAGAAAATCCTACCTTTCAAAAGGCTTGGGATGAGCATAAGAAGTTTAAGAAAGAACAGAGGTAGAAGGGAAACAAACCTCCCTTTTTCAGAAATAGTCCCCAAGGACAGCCATCATTTAGAGAGCCGAGAATGGCTAAAGTGGGGGAACAAAGGCCGAGACAGATGCCCATTCAGTGTTGGGGCTATAAAGAGAACCACAAGTACAAATATTGTCCCCATAAAAATGGAAAAGCAAGCGCTGTCCATAATGTTCAACAAGATGAAATAGTGGAGGACATGGGTAGTAGAATGCCAAGGATCTATGCGGCCCTAGACAACAAGAAAGCTGAATTTCAGTCACACATGATTGAAGTGGAAGGTATAATTAACAACCAACCATTTATTATTTTAATTGATTCAGGGGCTAGCCATAGTTATGTAGATCCTAGGGTGGTGGAAAGTCTGCATTTATCAAGAAGCAAACATGAAAAGTCTTGGTTAGTGCAGTTGGCTACAGGAACCAAGAGGAAAGTCAATGAGTTGGTTAAGTCATGTCCTGTGCACATGAAGGGATTGAGAATGAAGATTGAATTGAATATTCTGCCTTTAGTCTCTTATGATTGTTTAATCGGGACGAACTGGTTGGACCAGCACCATGCCCTCCTGGACTGTCGTAACAAGGAATTTACTTGCCTAGATGAGGAGGGAAATTGGAAAACAATCCAAGGAATTCCTAAGCTGTGGTTGTTAGAGAAATCTTAGCAATGCAGCTGGAAAAGTGCTACATGAAAGGTTGTCAATTGTTTGCAGCCTGTGTGGAGGAAGAATCCAGAGATAAAGTCTCAAAGATTGCAGACCATGTGGTACTAACATAGTTTGAAGACGTATTTCAGGAGGTACCTGGACTACCTCCGAAGAGATATATCGATTTCTCTATAAATTTGATGTCTGGAGAAGCTCCAGTGTCGAAATATCCTTACATAATGAGTACGCCATAGCTGAAAGAGTTGCAATTGCAGCTTGAAGAGCTTCTAAAGAAATGGTACATTTTCCCAGCTGTGTCACCTTGGCGTACCCCGGTCCTGTTCGTGAAGAAGAAGGATGGGATGTTGAGGTTGTGCATTGATTTCAGACAATTGAACAAAGTAACTGTCAAGAAAAAGTATTCTCTACCGAGGATCAACGATCTTTTCGATCAGTTGAAAGGTGAGAAAATATTTTCAAAGATATATCTCAGATCAGGATATCACGAGGTAAGAATAAAGGATGAAGACATCAGAAAGACCACCTTTAGAACAAAGTATGGTCATTACGAGTTCACAGTGGTACCATTTGGGTTGTCGAACAACCTTGTTGTTTCTATGTGCTTGAGGAATGGTGTATTCAGGGACTATGTAGACAAGTTTGTCATAGTCTTCCTGGATGACATTTTGGTGTATTCCAAGTCAGAGGAAGAGCATGAAAAACACCTGAGGATGGTGCTACGATTGTTGAGAGAACACCAACTGTATGCCAATCTGAGAAAATGCTCGTTTTATCAAAGGCAGATCCATTACTTGGGGCACATTATTTCAAAATAAGGGATCATCGTGGATGTTGAGAAGGTTGAGGCCATCAGAGAATGGTCAGTGCCAAGGAATGTGGCGGAAGTTAGATCCTTTATGAGTCTAGAGGGCTATTACAGAAGGTTTATTGCAGGGTTCTCAAAGATAAATCACCCTATCACTTCCTTGAAAAGGAAGGAGAAAACGTTTCAGTGGATTGAAGAGTGTGAGAAACGTTTCTAGCGATTGAAGCAGTTATTAACCAACGCTCCAATATTGAGGATTGCAGATCCAAATGTGGATTTCGTGGTGTGCACAGATGAGTGTAAAGAAGGTTTGGGAGGAGTTCTCAATCAGAATGGATTTGTAATATGTTATGAGTCTAAGAAGTTGAAAGAGCACGAAAAGAATTATACCACTCACGATTTGGAGTTGGCAGCAATTGTTCACGCTATGAGGAAATGGAGACATTACCTCATGGGAAGGATATTTGAATTGAGAACAGACCGCAACGGTCTGAAATACTTGTTTGACCAACCTACCTTAAATGCCAGGCAAAGTAGGTGGCTGGAGTTTCTGTGTGAATATGACTTCGATATCAAGCATATCAAAGGGAAGGAAAACAAGGTGGCCGATTCACTCAGTAGAAAGGTGCACAACTTACATGCTTCAACCATTAGCATGTACAGGATTGATATTAAGGATATAATTTTGGAAGCTGGAAATGCAAAATTGCAGTACAGAGACTTGGTAGCAAAACTACGACAGAGTGATATTCCACAGAAAGTGAAAATTAAAAATTCATAACCGATGGGATACTTCTGTACAAAAACAGAGTGTATATACCCAATGTCCAGGGTTTGAAACTTACGATTCTAAGAGAAATGCATAACCTGACTTATGTTGGCAACCATGGATATCAGAAGACTGTGACGGCAGTTAGGAGCCATTACTTTTGGCCAGGTATGAAGAAAGAGATCACTGAATACATCGCCAGATGCATGGAATTCCATAAGGTTAAAGTTGAGAATAGGCACCCAGCAGGGTTGCTACAACCTTTGCCCATTCTTGAATGGAAGTGGGAAATGGTGACAATGGATTTTATTACAAGATTGCCTAGAACAAGCAAGCTGCATGATTCGATCATGGTATTGGTGGACAGGATTACAAAAGCTGCCCATTTTATTCCACTAAAAAATACTCACAAGGCAGCAGATGTTGCTAATATTTTTGTGAAGGAAGTGGCATGATTGCATGGAATTCCTAAAACAATTATGTCCAACAGAGACCAGAAACTCACCTTGAATTTCTGGGAAGGATTGTTCAAAGGATTCAGAATGAAACTAAACTTTAGTACAGCTTATCATCCTGAGTCTGATGGACAGACCGAGAGGGTGAACAAAGTGATAGAAGACACATTGAGAATGTATGTGATGGACAAACCATCAAAATGGGAAGACTACCTACACTTGGTAGAATTCGCTTACAACAATGGGTATCAAGCATCATTGCAGATGAGCCCATTTGAAGCACTTTATGGAAGAAAGTGCAATACTCCAATAAGCTGGGATAATCCAGCTGACAAGGTAGTAATTGGTCCAGAGTTGCTCAAGGAAATGGAAGAGCAAATGCTTAAAATTAAGCAGAATTTAAAAGCTGCCCAAGACAGGCAGAAAAGTTATGCTGACAAAAACAGAACCCACAGAGAATTCAAAGTGGGTGATCATGTTTTCCTGAGAGTAAAAGCTAACAGAAGTTCCCTGAAGCTGGGAAACTGTGCCAAGTTGGCAGCCAGATTTTATGGGCCATTTGAAATCCTACAAAGGATTGGGCCAGTTCCATATATGCTTGCATTACCTGCATCCATGACTGTACATAATGTGTTTCATGTTTCATTGCTTCAGAAATATATACCTGATGTTAATAATGTTATCGATTGGAATGTGATTCAGGTGGATCAAGAAGGTATCCTGCAAGTGCATCATGTGCGCATATTGGACAGGAAAAGAAAACAGCTCTGGAATCGAGCTATAGGGCTTGTAAAGGTCCAGTGGACCTGGTACGGTCCTGAGGACGCGACATGGGAGCATGAGGATGATATGCGGGCATAATACCTGCATATTTTTTAAGATTTTGGAAATCTTGTTGATGTTGTGTGAAAGTTGCACTAAGGATAGTGCAAAAATAAGCGGAGGGGATTGTAATATCCCCAAGGACAAGCCCTGTTGTAATCATGTTTATGAATTATAAATCATGTTTTGTAAACTGGTGAGCTGGGTGTTGATAATTTGGTAAGGCTTATGAGTTTATTAGGGCGGAGAGCCTAAGTGTTAAGGCCAGGAGCCTGTTTTTGTATATGTAATTATGCAGAACGTTAATAAAAAAATATGAACACCACTATGTGCATATCGACCATGATGAATGAGTGATGGGAGACAAAGATTCCACGGAGTGGGTAAGGGAATGGGGGCTGAGAGGTGGAAAGAAAGGCTAAGTGTTGAGCCTAGGGGCTTAAGTCCTTGGGAATAATATTTTAATATTATTCCAAAAGCCATGTGAAATATTGGTTTTGTCCTAATTTCCTGGAGAGGAACGCATGTTGATGGAGTGCATGCAGCTTCATGGGAAACATGTGTCGGCCTAGGCACATGCAGTTAAAAGCTGTAGAAGTCATCCGTGTGGGGGTTGTTCGCTCATCATTACGTCATCCTCCTCCTGATTTCGCAGGGAATCTGGGGGACACCTGAACCATTTTTCCTATGCGTCTGCCTCTGCATACCCGCGCATAGTGAAGGAAACCCTCCCAGGAAGATTGTTCACTATCCATTTTCCATTCTTCGTGAATTTTGTTGAGCTCTGGGATGGACCTTTGCATAAACTCAGGCATCTCTGAAAACAGAAAACTGTGAAACCAACCGGTGTTGTTTTATTGTGAAGACGAAACATCTTGGATATGGCCTGAACCATGTTGTGTCTTAGTGTGGTCTGTTGTCATTTTTGGAGGTCCATACCCAAATTCATATTGTTGTTTTCACCTATGAGTTAACTGAATTTCTATTATTGTTTTTGTTATCCTCACCTTGCAGGAATTGAAGTGGAAGTTGGTGGAAGATTCGAGTGGTTAGGCCCGTGGTTGAAGAGCTAGGCTGGCAGGCCTGTGAGCAACTCTTTCCCAGGTGAAGGGTCTGTTGGGAAGTGGTTTTCTCCCAGAGAGAGTCCAGCACCAGCTACGAAGCTCTGAGACTTCTTGATCCGACCTATTGCCGAGGCCCAGAGAGGGAGGTGAAGCACTGATGGACTGTGCTTGTGAAGGTGTATACTCCCGAGCAGAACATCCATGTGGGGAATGAGAGTCCATGAGTAGTGGGCGTAAGAAGGCATCCTGGGTAGAATCCTTCTGGTTATTCTGTGCAGTTTCCCTGTAACATCAGCCTAGTTTAGGATTCCCTTACCTTGGGTGGAGCTTGGTCCCAGCTCGGGGGTGACCCACTACTAAGCGTGGTCTAAGGCTGGGAGGTTCGTGGAAGGCCTGCACGTGGTTGGTGGAATTACATTAGTAATAAAAGATAAGTGTTAATTTTGTACTTAATTTATAAGTATATGCATGTCTATGATTCTTGCAATATTATCATGTATTCCGTTGTAATCATGAATTACTATTAATCCCATTAAACCTGCATGTTAGTCGTAATTCTTTGATTACTCTGTTTGGTTTAGTTAAATGTTAGTAATATGACTTAATTCATGTTATATATATATATATATATATATAAGTATGAGAATGTTTTTTTCCGCACAGTAGCATTTGCCCGGTCATGGGGTTGACAACCGGGGATGTTACAATTCCCTTAACGGACTGGAATTCCTACCTTAAAAATCTTTATGAGTTCCCTAATGCCATGGACACCATTCCTATTGTCCCTACAAAGGAAGAAGTTTTTTCTTTAGATGACATAGAGTTCGGGGTTAAGCAGCTCACAAATGGGAAAGCTAAGGACATTGAAGGCTACCAAGCTGGAATTTTTAAAATTGGAGGGCCAATCCTTATCCCTCACATACACAAGCTATTCAACTTACCAGTCAAGCAGGGCTTCCCTAAACCCGAGTCGCAAAGCCTCATTGTTTCTATTTTTAAAAATGGGGATAAAAACATTCCCTCTAATTATAGGACCATTATGATTAGCCCGATTTTAGCCAAGCTTTATGGAATTATTTTGGAAAAGAAGATTAGCATTTGGCTAGAAAGTCAGGGTAAAAGAGCTAAAGGCCAGGCCAGGTTTAGGAGATATAATTCAACTGTGGACCATCTTGTTACCTTTAGGATCATTGTAGAGGAGTTCCACAACACTAAAACCAATCTTTTTTGTTGTTTTGTTGACTTTAGAAAAGATTTTGACATGGTTCTTAGGAAAAACCTTTGGAATAGGTTGGAAGAGATAAAATTTCCTCTCGAGTTGAGGGATGCTCCAATAAGGATGTATGAGAACGTTATTGCTAAGTTTAAAAACACTAAGGGCTGGTCAAAATAGATTAACTGCAATATCGGAGTCAAACAAGGTTGTCCCTTGTCCCCTACCCTTTTTGGCATATACATTGATAAGTTAGAAGAATGCTTGGAAAAATCAGGTTGTGTCAGCCCTACTCTCACTGGTAGAGTCATCAATCTTCTTCTTTATGCCGATGATATCATTCTTATGGCAAGGAGTCCCCATGATCTTGAAAACCAACTAAGAATCCTTAAGGACTTTTGCTCCAATATGGGTATGATTGTTCATACTGATAAGACTAAGGTCATGATTATTAAATCCAATAACATCCCTTATGATACCTTTGTATATGACAATAACAACTTGGAGGAAGTGACTTCATACAAATATCTTGGAATTGATATTCACCACAAGCTCAATTGGAATTATAGCATTGAGAAAAGGATTATTGGGGGATGGAAAGTTTATTATGGGTTTGAAAACAATTGTAAATCAGTTGATCTTTGTAGTTGGGATAAGAAGAAACTCCTCTTTGAGACTCTTGTTACACCTGTTATTCTTTATGGCTGTGAAGTTTGGGGCTGCAGTATCTCTCGTGAATCCTGGAGAAAGATAGAGCAAATACAAAAGAATTTTATAACCTATAATCTCAAAATCAAAGGAAATACGCATTATCCCATCCTCCTCGTAGAAACAAGCCTCTCCCCCATTGAGAGAATGGCTATGAATAGATACCTAATGTATAAGAACAAGTTAAACAGCATGGAAGACAAGAGGCTACCTAAAATTTCTTCAAAATCAATTCATAACCACCATCGACTCAAGTGAGGATGGCATAAAGATGCCCGGTCTTGCTAAACTATTGGGGAATAATGGAAGAAACCATTTTTTAGAATAAAGATATTATTAAAAAAAATGTCAAATCAAAATTTAAGGAAAAATTGTAGTGTGATAAAGAGTTAGGAAAAAATAAAATTAAGGTATTATAAAGATGTAATCAACCCTAATCTAGAAGATCAAAATTATCTATCTGTTTTGCCAAGTGTAAAGAAAAAAATAAGCATTGCTAAGATAAGAACAAATT
>ML787391.1:145877-160141 GCA_009831015.1 Picea engelmannii | reverse complement strand
TTTTATAAAGGATGAGTGTTTTTAATTTATGAAAACATTAGCATTTAGGTCTTCATTACACAATTCAACGAAATTGGAAAAACAATTGCAAGTTTTATAAGTTAAATGTTATGAGGAAAGCTTTTACGACAAAGTTCGAGAATTTAGAAGAACTATTTAACATATGTTTTTTCTATTCTTTTCAAATATTGATCTTTATTGAATATGTTTTATTTATTAGATTTTTTTTTAGTTTATTTGTTTGTTTTATTGTAGAAAAATTAAAATCAAAATAAAGAATTTACAAAACAACACATTTAAGCTTAATCTAGAAATTTCAAATATGATTCCTGAAATTTTAGATCTAAATCCAAACTTAAAAGTTGAAATTCTAAATGTATAAGCAAATAACCCATCACCTATAAATCAAAATGCAAACACCATATTTCATAGTGTAAATTTGACACAATTGAGTGATGTGTTTAGAATTGGAATATTGGGGTGTTTCCTTGCATTTTGGGCTCTTCATAATTATGTGGGAATGAAAATCTTGTAAATATCCATGAGTAGTCGAAAGATTGAAGGATCAATCATTTATGGAACTCTGAAATATAATAATATTATAAGGTGTATTACAAATTTTATCTTGTACATGTCTATGGCATGTTTTCTTTTTCTTTCTACAAATTATTCAAAAAATATGATACATTATATTAACAATATATAAGGGTTAATGAAGACATTAATCTCTATGCTAAATTGTGTCCCAGCTTATGTTTAGGGTGAGACGTCCCCCGACATCCCCCCTTGAGGGATGTTTTCTAGCATTGTTCATAGAATTAGTCAAGATTACAATGGTATACTTTTGGTGAACACTTGTGAACCTTGATCTTTGAGATTCTTCCCATAATCGATTTTGTTGCTAGGATGAATCTATTCACTGATGTCATAGAATGAGAGATAAATTAAAAAAATGGTGCGGAAGAATGGTTTGATCAATTTCTCTGGAATGAAAAGGATTAAAGATGAGTTCATGCATGACTGTCTCCATAAGATCTCTTAGGATAAGTTCCTAATGATTCTCTTTGAGTGGCTATGCAGTTATAAGTAGGACACACTAGGTGGGAGAAAAGGATTATTCTCTTAACGACCAGAAATTTAGTTTCATTAAATAGGTGGGATGACTAAACATCTCATTTAATTGATTGTTAGGTCAATGGTACTATTCACAGGTACATCCTTGAAGTTGTGATTAAATTCCACACCTCACAATCATGGGAGAGAGATATTTGTTTAAAATATGTCCTTTTGGAAGGATGTTGAAAGAGATCCTTATAAGGATTAAGATAATGCTAGTAGGGGAAAGAATGATGGAATTTTCTCCTCTTGATATGGAAGAATAAACCACCATGCATTCAAGGTGAGCATTATTGGATTAGGATAAGTAGGTTGAATCTAATCACGGGCAGGAACTATGGAAAATGAAAAAGTAACAAAAACATTGAAACAATCGAAGAAAGAGTTGTATCCACCTAAGCTTTGTGTTCCAAGTAGATGAAGGAAATCAAGGATAAAGAATTGTGTGAGGGTGGTAGAATATGATCATGAATTTATAATTTGAAGTTAAGAGAGGAGATGCACTATAACAAATGGAGGTTGTGCTTATAAGAAACCCCCCACAGGATTGATGCAACATAGATATTCCTTGTAAAGGAGAAGTCCAAGTTATGGACACTTCTATTCAGATATAGGGTACAATAGACATAGTTAAAAACTATAATCTCCAAATTAGGAAATATCAAAACAAAGAATCTAACCCTAGGGACATAGTCTGATTCTATCTAAGGTGTGTACTAGATATTTGGAGACACGTATATATAGCCAAATGTAGAATAATAAGCCAATCAAAGATCCATCCTATGAAAATAATCATGAACTACACATTCTATTATTAGAAGAGAGGATTCTTCTTTTCCAATGATTAATAATTCAGTTGCAATTAATAATGCACAAGAACTACTAATAGGAGGGAATGGTTTTCTATGTTTATTTTCCTTTATTCGATCACATAGTTACTTTGTTATCTAATGATTTCCTTGTTGTGGATCAAATTAACAACTCATAAAATAGAATACATTTGTTGGATTAGTAATCAACTCCAATAAATATAGCATAACCAATATTGGAAACCAAAATCTCAAACATAATACACAAAGATATACTTCCCATAAACTAAGATTATCATTCAAATAACTTCAAATATTACAAAAGGAAAAATGGCGCTGAGAGAAGATTGTCTCTCGATAAAGCTGATGATCGTACCAATTTTCTTGTTGCCAAAAGAATTATACACATCTTGTACATGAACGTCTCCATAATCAATAACCATCTACTATCCTTCAAATCGGATGGTGTATTATTGAGATATATTCTAAACTGTTTAGAATGGGAAAGAATAGAACTAGCTGCTCTCCCTCCGTGCAACGAGAATGGAATAGAATCAAAATAACATTGGAGTACACCGAGGATGCTGTAACATCGGTGGTCGGGAGTGAGAAACGGCATAAATAAATATTAACACAGAAATATGTGAGGGGCACACGCAAAGAGAAAAGACGAATGTGGAGCGAGCAGTGGGAGATTGATTATATACCCCTGAATCATGATAGCATGTCTGTGGTGGTGCCGGCCTTGGGATGAGTGAACTTCCAATGTGGTGGTGGCGGCCTTGGGATAAGTGAACTTCCAAAACAAACAAGGGACCTCACGTAGCCTCTCATCTATCTACATATATGGTTTTGTGCTTCTCACGCCGGACCTGACGAAATATATATAGACGAATGAGTCACTTGGCAGAAGAAACACAATTATACGGCCTGCTCCCCATCCACTGATATTGAATCTCGCTGACATTTGCAGGTCTGATCTTGTTTACAGACCTGCAAATGTCAGCTCTAAAAAACTTGGCTCTAAGCTGTATACAGAAGCGTTTCATTTCTTTTTTGATATTCATAATACATAGTGACTGCTTTATTGTTTCACAATAACGCAGAAGACATCTTAATACACGTTTTACGGTGTTGGCATTGTAATATGTGCTATTTAAAATTTAATGTTTGTTTATCTTCTTCGATGACAGATTTCGCCATGCAAACGGGATAGATAGAACGATTCAAAGCATTGAACGTATTAATCTACCTCGGAAACCTATAATGGCTGAATGAAGATGCAGTAGGACAACAAAATGAAGATCTTATGCAGAAGATCTGCGGTCATTGAGTTTCGAGATGATTGAAGTTGAGACCTATGATTGCTTACAACTATCTTTCTTTTCATTCCGTACAACTATCTTACCTGTCAACATTCTGATTATAATTATCTTAACTTTTTCATTATAACTAGGGGTTGTATAGGAGTTGGAGCTGGGGTTTGAATCTCAGCAGGGTGTGTGATAGCATAAATATAAATTGTTTGTTAAATATTATATAAGTATTTTGTAAGATGTAAAATTTACTTCAATAAATTTTAAATTGAAATGATATAATATTAAAATCATATATAAAATATAAATATAAAATTTATTTTAAATATATATATATATATATATATATATATATATATATATATTAAAAAATTAATTAAAATAATAGGAAAAATAATAATTTACATTAAATTTAATTCAAATAACATATTTGTATTTATAAATTATAGTAAAAACTCATCAATAAAAGTTTGTTATCAAGAAACAAAGAAAGAGTATTAAAAATAATAATAATAATAAATTAGAATAGTATTCACTAAAATTCTAATGAAAAACATTTAATTTATAAATCAATTGAAACATATAAAATTAAAATATTTTTTTTTACACATATAATATTAAAAATACAAAGTTAACCACCATCATTTCAAGGGAGGATGACATAACGATGTCCAATCTTGATTAAGCTATTGGAGAATCATGGAGGACATCAATTTGACTAAGAGAAGAACAAAAAAAAATAAGCATTGCTAAGATAAGAACAAATTCTGAGGAGCTTTGTAGTGAAAGTGGGCTTTGATCAATTCATAAAAAGCCATGGGATGAAAGCATGTGTTAGCTTTGTAACACTAAGAAGATTGAAGATGAAAAACATTTTCTCTTAGATTGTGGAGGCTATACCTACACTAGATCTCAATTTCAAAATATTTGTCAAAGTACCAACCTTCCTAACCTTTTAACTCAACAAAACTATGATGATCATGGAAAGATTATCTTAATTTTTTTCTAGCACAATTTTTTTTTTTCTAAATAATTGCAAATAATCCCTTACACTCTTAAAGTCTAATAAACCAAATAGGTCTCAATGAACATTAATCATCATTATCAATATATGAGAAAAGGATCTATCTTTTAAAATAATACACATCATTATCTTAGAATTGAACAAAGTAAATTCCACCTATTATTATTACTCTATATGTATTTTTCCAAATGTTTTCTTTCAATTATAACAAAATAAATCAAGAGAACAATTTTATGAATATTTGTTTTATATTAAGATAATATATATCAATATATAAATCTTTAAATTATGTACAATAACCAAATAAATTTATAAATCTTTATATTATGTAGAATAAATAAATAAATTTATATAAGAAAAGTTGGAATATTATATGATATTTATAAATCTTTATAGTCTGTAGAATAAACAAATAAATTTCTATAAGAAAAGTTGGAATATTATATGATTTGGACTATTTAATTATATACAATAAAAATTGATGACTAGTGTTGTGCATGGAAAAGTTACATATAAATATTTGTTTGATTATTATTTAACCTTTTAAATATATATTCAGAATGATGATGAAGTAAATTATATACAATAACGATTGATGATTAGTGTTGTGTATGGAAAAGTTATATATAAAATATTTGTTTGATTATTATTTTGGAGAGGTTACATATAAATCAAAGATTTTAACCTTTTAAATATATTCAAATGATGAAATAAATATGTTGTCATATTGTAGTTTGTTTTCTGATTATTAACAAAGAAGAAATTAAAATATTTTTTATAATCAACATTTTTTTTATCAAATTTATAATATCATTTTTTGAAATATTTTATTTTTTACTAAATAATATTAACAAAATAATAATTAAATCTAAGTAAAATATGTATATATTATATAACACATCCATTTTATGATGGATAAATATTTCTAATTTATGCAAACATTATCATTTAGGTCTTCATTTATTTCCAAAATTCAACAAATAACACATAGATTTTATAATGGATGAGTGTTTTTAATTTATGAAAACATTATCATTTTGGTTTTCGTTACAGGATTCAACTAAATTGGAAAAACAATTGCAAGTTATGTTAAATGTTATGAGGAAAGCTTTTACGACAAAATTGGAGAATTTAGAAGAGATATTTAACATATGTTTTTTCTATTCTTTTAAAATATTGATCTTTATTATATATGTTTTATTTATTAGATTTTTTATTATTGTTATTTACTTGTTTTATCGTAGAAAAAATAAAATCAAAATAAAGAATTTACAAAACCAACACATTTAACTTTAATCAAGAAATTTCAAATATGATTCCTGAAATTTTAGATCTAAATCCAAACTTAAAAGTTGAAATTCTAAATGCATAAGAAAATAACCCTTCACTTATAAATCAAAATGAAAACGCCATATTTCACAGTGCAAATTTGACACAATTGAGTGATGTGTTTAGAATTGGAATATTGGGGTGTTTCCTTACATTTTGGGCTCTTCAAAATTGTGTGGAAATGAAAATCTTGTAAACATCCATGAGTAGCCAAAAGATTGAAGGATCAATCATTTATGGAACTATGAAATATAATAATATTATAGGGTGTACTACAAATTTTATTTTGTACATGTTTATGGCATGTTTTTTCTTTTTTTTAACAAATTATTCAAAAAATATGATACATTACATTAACAATATATAAGGGTTAATCAAGACATTAATCTCTATGCTAAATTGTGTCCTAGCTTATGCTTAGGGTGAGACGTCCCCCCTTCAGGGATTTTTTCTAGCATTGTTCATAGAATTAGTCAAGATTACAATGTTATACTTTTGGTGAACACTTGTGAACCTTGATCTTTGAGATTCTTCCCATAATCGGTTTTGCTTCTAGGATGAATCTATTCACTAATGTCATAGAATGAGAGATAAATTAAAAAAATGGTGTGGAAGAATGGTTTGATCACCACTCACTGATGTCATAGAATGAGAGATAAATTAAAAAAAATGGTGTGGAAGAATGGTTTGATCACCACATTGACCTATTGATAGAGTAGTAATCTCTCTGGAATGAAAAGGATTAAAGATGAATTCATATATGAGTGTCTCCATAAGATCTCCTGGGATAAGTTCCTAATGATTTTCTTTGAGTGGCTATGCAGTTATAAGTATGACACACTAGGTGGGAGAAAAGGAATATTCTCTTAACCACCAGAAATTTAGTTTCATTAAATAGGTGCGATGACTAGACATCTCATGTAATTGATTGTTAGGTCAACGATACTATTCACAGGTACATCCTTGAAGTTGTGATTAAAATCCACACCTCACAATCATGGGAGAAATATATTTGTTTAAAATATGTCCTTTTGGAAGGATGTTGAAAGAGATCCTTATATGGATTAAGATATTGCTAGTAGGGGAAAGAATGATGGAATTTTCTCCTCTTGATATGGAAGAATAAACCACCATGCATTCAAGGTGAGCATGATTGGATTAGGATAAGTAGGGTGAATATAATCACGGGCAAGAACTATGGAAAATGAGAAAGTAACAAAAAAATTGAAACAATCGAAGAAAGAGTTGTATCCACCTAGGCTTTGTGTTCCAATTAGATGAAGGAATCAAGGATAAAGAATCTTGTGAGGGTGGTAAAAGATGATCATGACTTTATAATTTGAAGTTAAGTGAGGAGATGCACTATAACAAATGGACGTTGTGCTTACAAGAAACCCCCCTTAGGATTGATGCAACGAATATATTCCTTCTAAAGGAGAAGTCCAAGTTATGGACACTTCTATTTAGATATAGGGTACAATGGACATAGTTAAAAACTATACTCTCCAAATTAGGAAATATTAAAACAAAGAATCTAACCCTAACGACATACTCTGATTTTATCTAAGGTGTGTACTAGATATTTGGAGACACATATATAGAGCCAAATGTAGAATAATAAATGAATCAAGGATCCATCCTATGAAAATAATCATGAACTACACATTCTATTATTAGAAGGGTGGATTCTTCTTTTCCAATGATTAATAATTTTGTTGCAATTAACAATGCACAAGAACTACTAGTAGGAGGGAATATTTTCCATGTTTATTTTCCTTTATCCGATCACATAGTTACTTTGTTATTTAATGATTTCCTTGTTGTAGATCAAATTAAGAACTCAGAAACTAGAATACACTTGTTGATTTAGTAATCAAATCCAATAAATATAGTAGAAGTAATATTGGAAACCAAAATCTCAAACATAATACACAAAGATATACTTCCCATAAACTAATATTATCATTCAAATAACTTCAAATATTACAAGGGATCCCTTACATGGAAAATGGCCCAGAGAGAAGATTGGCTCTCGATAAATTAGAAAAGATGAACTTTAGGGTTTCTTCCTGCTCGGCTCTGCAACATTAGTTATGAACCTTCTCTAACTCCCTTGGTACGCTCTGACTAACTCATCCCTGCTGCTGTGATTTCCTCAGAAGTATGGCAGAAGAAGAGGGGGCGAAAGTACCCTCCTACCGAAACGTTGTCGCCAAGGATCCGAAAAACTTGCGAGCTCGAAGACCATCCTTTGAGTCACCATCGCACTTACAAGAACAATACATGCACGAAGAGCTGGAAATAAGCAAAGAATCAAACACAGAGCCTAAGTCCTTGCATCCAAAAGCAGCTCGGGTCTGGATACCCGGAAAATGCATCCCCCAAGCCCCGATTGCACCCAGGTACGCCATCATAACCACCAGGATAGGGGAGAAAATGAAGTTCATGCGAGACCATGCCCTCATAGGAAAATTCATAGGTATCTAACCCATAGAAAAAGACCTACCTCATTGGATTAAGGCGTGGTGGAACCCCAAGGGAGACTATGAGCTTCAACTGAGCTCCAAAGGTTTATTTACAATAATATTCTACAACCTGGAGGACAAGGATAGGATCTTTGATGGGGGACCATTTTTCTACAACTCGGCTCGCCTCTACCTATGTTTCTGGACATACCACCATTTCCTAGAAAAGGAAAACTTTGCATATGCATCGATATGGATTTGCCTCTATTCCCTACCCCAAGAGTTCTGGTTAGAGGAAATTTTACGGGGCATAGGCAACACCTTGGGTAAATATGTCAAATCTTCTGAAGTTACCAAACAAAGAAAATATACCTCTTATGCTAGGATATGTGTCTATATGAACATATCCAAGGCTTTTCCAAGCACAGTTACTTTAGAATACCAAGATGAGGAATGGGCCCAAACCATAGACTATGAACACATCCCTTTCAGGTGTTGAAAATGACATGAACATGGAAACCTTTTCAGAGACTACCCTCTCAATCCCCCCCCACAAGAAGGAAGCTAAAGAGAAACCAGAGGAAGGATTTAATCAAGTTCAAAATTGGAGACAAGAACATAATAATCCCATAACTATCAACGGAAAAAATAACTCAACTAATAACTCTTTTGAATCCCTCAACCACCTCCTAGAAGCAGAAGAGGTGGAGAACCCCCACAAGACTTTGAGGAAAGATCCCAAAAAGTACAAGGAAGATCAGTTGGCACAAAAGCATCAAACCCTATAAAACCAAGAATATCCACAGACTCACTCAGTATCAGGGAAAGAACAAGAAAGAGAGGAAGATACAATCATGGAAATGGATGAGCAGGACCTAGCAGAAATCAACCTAGACAGGTTAGAAGAAGCACTCACCAAGAAGGATCTCCAAACCCTACCAGAGGACCAACTCAAGAAAGTCCACAAAGTATTTATGGACTCATCAGTAGGGGCTACATCAAGGCTGGGGATCACCATAGACCCAAACCAAGATCCAAGAAAACACCCAAAAGAAAACAAACAAAGGGGCAAAAAATTGGCTCATTCGCTAATAAAGGAGGCGGGAAACTATATGATCAACTCGGGACATATTCATAGGCTCTCAGAGAGCTCCTTTTCCCACCCACCAAATTTTCAACTATGATATTCTCACCTGGAATAACAGAGGCCTAAATGGAAGATCCAAAAAAAGGATTCTTCGAAACTACATCAAAATGGAAGACCCTGATATATTCCTGATTCAAGAGACAAAATGTGGAGGGAAAACTACAAAAGATATCATTAAAATATGTTGGTGCAACTGTGAATCCTATCAAACAAACTCAAAAGGGGCTTCAGAAGGCTTGGCCATCCTTTGGAATCCTGCTACAATCATCCTCAATCAAAGCCTCTCCACTCCATGCACCATCACAGCGCACTTGTAGTATCCCCAAGTCCGATCCCTATTACAGATCATGATATATGCAATGAATTGTAAATGTTCTCTATAGGCTGGTGAGCCAAGTTTTGTATAAGACGGAAGGCTTATGTGTTTGTTAGGCTAGGAAGCCTAAGTGTTTGAGGGCCAGGAGCCTACTTTTGTACTTGTATGTATGCAGAATAATCAATAAAATATAAACACCGTCAGGTGCAGACCGACCACGATGAATGAGTGAAGGGGGACTGGGCGTCCACAGAGTAGGAAAGAAACTAGGGGCTGGAAGGTGGGAAAGGGGCTAAGTGTTGAGACTAGGGGGCTTAAGCCTGGGAAATAATATTTTAATATTATTTCAAAAAGAGCCATGTGCATTTCTGTTTATCCTAAGTTTTGGAAAGGGAAAGCATGCAAAAGGGATGCAGGCTTATGGAACGCATGAAGTTCCAAGGGTGACAAGTGTCAGCCCTCGTGCATGTAGATAAAATGACCAAGATGAGTCGTGAGGGGGATTCCTCCTCCATTCCACCCGACTTCCTGAGCGTGTACATGCTCTGAGCAGTACGATTAACTCGACCTTTGCAAAGAATACCTCGTGCATCCCTAAGAGTTGGAAAGCCTGTGATTGTTCTGAATAATTCGTACCTCTCTGTCCCGAAGCCGTGACCGTGAGACCCATTTTCCATCGCCGAACCAGTTCGAGGAAGATTGTATCTGGCTCTGAGGAAACTGGTGTATTCCTCTGTTCTGGAATGGGAAATTAAATAGTCTATGTTGATTTCTGGAATAACATGTGTGTGTGTTGAATTCTGAAAGGCTGAAACATCCTCTGTCTGAGCGTCGAGCCTATGTGTGGAGCCAATCCGTGATACCATCCGCCATTGTTAAACCTACTGGATAGCTCGTGTTTGTTTTCCTCGTGGGTTATTGTGACCATGCAGTACTGGACTGCGTGAGGCTTGTTGGCCTGTGAGCGAATCCTCCAGGTGAGAGAGTGTGCAGAGGGAGGAGAGAACTCCTGGAAGGAACCCTGTAGCTTCCATAGAGCCCGGAGACTTCTGGTCCGGTCTGTTCCTGTAACCCAAAGTAAGGGAGACTGGCAGTCGAAGCACTGTCTAGGTGACAGAGAAGGCGCACTCTCCTGGGGTGGAACAGGCATGTGGGGAATGAGGGTCTGTGGGCAGTGAGCGAGGGAGATTCCTGGGAGAGCTTTCTTCCTGGTGGTTGTGTATGACTGAATTCCCTGTAACCTCAGCCTAAGTCTGGATTCCTTGCCCTGGGGTGGAGCTCAGTCCCAGCTCGGGGGTGACCCACTGTTGAGTTGAGGAGCAGTGCAGTCTACGACTGGGAGGTTCGTGGGAGGCCTGCATTTGGTTGGTGGATTTCTTCACTATCAGCAAATAAGTATCTGACTATGTTTTATCACATTTGCATGACTCTTCTGGATATGTTATCATGTTTTCTGTTGTGTAAATGAATTATTGTTGAATGTTATGGCTTGTTTAATTGTAGCAGTAACTTATATATTTTACTCTGAGATTTAAGTGTGTTTAATTGTTTAAATGCATGTGCTTATAATGTCTGTACGAATTATGTAAAAATCCATGTATAGAATGGTAACTGAGAGGTTTGAAAACCTCGGTAGTGAAAAGGGTACACTACAAATTGGTATCAGAGCCAAGGTTTCGACACTGAGCCTTGATGAGCCAGTGGAGCAGTCTTTGGACCAAGAATGCGAAGGGAAATTGGGTCTGGAATGGCCAATTTCAGACCCTGGGTTGCTCCGAAGCGTCAAGGAGATACTTGACGAGTTTCTTTTAAAGCTCAGGAGGTATGGCGGAGTTATGAAACCGCAGCCAGTGTGGTATGAGTCCACAGGGAGAGAGGACTCCACGTCGGTGGTGTTAGAACCGTAGGATCTGTTTGGGAGGGAAGGCAAACCCTTGTAACCATCAGATCTGGAGAATGTGCACAAGGTTTAAAGCCTTTGGATACTGCACAAGAGGTTACAGCCACACCAGGAGTTTAAACTCAGGAGGATCGTGAGTCGTAAGATCACTGTGGGATTACCCGTCAACCGTCCAAGTTGACAGAAGTTGCACAGGGTTTAAGTCCTCATGGGTAGAGCATAAGTCCCAGAGAGGCGTCGGGATATTGGAGTCATCGGGGTTTTAGAAGTCAAGAGAACTGAGACCTTGTGAGTCTCGAAACATCGAAGAAATCATAGTCATGAATCTCGGGTGGACACGCGTCAAAAGATCCGAGAGGAGTCGGGGTTCGACACTTCGTGGACTCAGGAGACATAGAAATCGTCGCATCAGGAATCACGATCTCGCGATGTCCGAAAGGGAGACGAGGGGACAGTGACGCGGTAGAGTCAATTCCCACGAGCATCGTAGATCGGCGTATCGTGGTTCTTGATGACGAGAAGATTGCAGCAGCGGGGGTAGCGAAACTCTGAAACGCAACTTCCAAATAGTCTCCAGCAACTTCGAGGTGGACAGATGTCACCCCACATTGGGGTTCGAAACTTCGTAAGTTCCAAGAACAAGTGCAGTTGAGGTTTCGATATCATGAAACGCGATTTCTCGATTGTCAAAGGACTGTGGGCCATAGATGCCAACAGGGGGAACAGGTGGCGCACTGCATCGATGTATCAAAAATTGGGGTTCGGGGAATCGCGAACCCTGAGGATGTATGTGTTTCGGTAGTGGAAAGTCCAAAACCCCGATAAGAGTAAAATACTGTGGTCTTATGAGAGGCGGTCACATGGACCTATGCATAGCCGGGGGCTAAGGCAAAGGTGCATCGGCAAATTAGGGATCGGGAGTTCGGGAGGACAGGAACTCATGTCGTCGGGGATCATGAAACCCCGACACCCGAAGCTTCAATCGGGAGATGTGTCATGTATATGCATGAAGAGTACCATGTGCCCGCGAGTAGGGATACAAGACAAGAGTGGTGGGACCCTAATGACGTCACCGAAGGTGACGAGGATCCTCTGAAACACACCACGTACCACTACAGTTGAGGGCGACAGCTGTGCTGTGGAGCCGTAAAATAAGGTAAATCGGAATTTCGGAAGTCGGGGGTGGGGAAGGAGAGTGAAACGGGATTTTTCCCATACCGAAACTCTGAAACCCCGAAACTCAAGGTTCCGAAAGTCCCGAAATACTGAAAACTGAAGTTACGAACACCGGAAAATATAGAGCTAAACAAAGCTCAGACAATTCGTGAAATTGAAACACCTTATTAAGCATCGATGGTTATGAAATATGACGAATTGTCAAGAGACGAAGGCTCGACAAATTCGAATCATCTGCACGTTATATTGCCGAAGACAGACGAGTGCCAGAACTGTTGGAAATTGCTTTAAATGCAAAGAAATGGGAGAGATACATAATATTTCCAGTTCAAGAAACTTGTTTAAAACAAAATGTATTTTATTTTGTCCAAACTGGTTTATAAATATTGTGGTTGTTCGTGAAGGTTTAATGGCCTGACAATTGAATTGCACAGTGCGTGTGAAGAGTTCAACAGAGCTCTGAATTCCAGCGCCGAGTATGGAGTGGGGAAAAGTGCAGTTTACCCCTGAAATAGAAGATGAACAAGAAGGAAAGGATGTTAACCTGGAAGTCGAAGGATCGAACTCTAATGGGCATGGAAAAGAGATGGATAAGGAATGACATATGATGAAAATCATTGAAGGGCTACAAAGAGAGGCCAAGGAGTGCCGAGCTGATAGCCGAAAGCTCATGAAAGTCAGGGATCAGCAAGGGGAATTAAACTTGAGATTCCTAAAGAGCCTGGAAATAATAGAGAAGAAACTTGAGAGGGGAAGAGACTAAGGTACGACAGAGAGTCGCAGAAATCATGGGAGAAGAAGTAGATCGAGGAGTGGTAGCTGACATCACAGTCGCTCCCAAAAACATTCGGATAGGGAGACACACAGCAGTTCGAGCCCGTCCCCTACCAGAAAACATAAAAAATCTGGAAAGGAAGAACTGAAGGGAGAGATGAACAAAATTAAGCCTCCAACATTCGATGGAGAGCATAAGAAGGAGGAAGATACCGAGACCTGGTTACTTGGCATGAAGAAGTACTTTCAACTGCAGAATTATTCTTCCCGTACAGAGGGAAGAATTGCAATCTACCAGTTGAAAGGAAAAGCATCCATGTGGTGGGATCAATTTGTGTAGGTGCAACACATCAGAGAGAAAGAGTTCACGTGGAAGGAATTTAAGAGGTATTTCGAGAAGAAATATCTGACTAAAAGATACTATGACAAAAAGATGAAGGAGTTCTTCGAACTAGAGTTGGGCAGTATGACTATTGATGAGTATGAACGAAGTTTTCTGGAACTACTGAGGTATGTTCCATTCGTCAAAGATGAGGCTGTGAAGATTCAGAGGTATCTGAGTGGATTGCCATCTTCCATTGGTGACAAGATTCAATATGATGATCCTAAGACCATGGAAGAAACCATAAGAAGGGAGAAATGCCTATATGAACAGCAAAGGGAAAAGCCTACCTTTCAGAAGGCTTGGAATGACCAGAAGAGGTTTAAGAAAGAACAGATGCAGAAGGGAAGCAAGCCTTCCTTTTTCAGAAACAGTCATTGGGGAAAGTCATCTTTTAAAGAGCCCAGGAAAGTTGAAGGGAGTGAGCAGATGCCAAGACCTCCACCCATGGAGTGTTGGGACTGTAAAGGGAATCATAGGTACAGAAACTACCCCCATAGGAAAGACAAA
>ML787391.1:121296-142812 GCA_009831015.1 Picea engelmannii | reverse complement strand
AAGATTTTGTGGGCCATTCGAGATCCTGGAAAGGATTGGGCCAGTTGCATACATGCTTGCATTACCTGCATCTATGACTGTACATAATGTGTTTCATGTTTCACTGCTTAAGAAATATGTACCTGATACTAATCATGTTATCGGTTGGACTTTGATCCAGGTGGAACCAGAAGGTGTCCTGCAAGTGCATCCTGTACGCATATTGGACAGGAAAAGAAAAGAGCTCCGGAATCGAGCTATAGAGCTTGTAAAGGTCCAGTGGACCTGGTACGGTCCTGAGGACATGACATGGGAGCATGCATATGTTATGCGGGCAGAGTAGCCACATCTTTTTGAAAATTTTGAAGAGCTTAAAGATGCAATGTAAGGTAGCACTGAGGATAGTGCAAAAATAAGGGGAGGGGGATTGTAGTGTCCCCAAGGCCGAGCCCCGTTACAGATCGTGATATATGCAATGAATTGTAAATGTGCTCTATAGGATGGTGAGCCAAGTTTTGTATAAGACGGAAGGCTTATGTGTTTGTTAGGCCAGGAAGCCTAAGTGTTTGAGGGCCAGGAGCCTGCTGTTGTACTTGTATGTATGCAGAATAATCAATAAAATATAAACACCGCCAGGTGCAGACCGACCATGATGAATGAGTGAAGGGGGAATGAGCATCCACAGAGTGGGCAAGAAACTAGGGGCTGGAAGGTGGGAAAGGGGCTAAGTGTTGAGACTAGGGGGCTTAAGCCTGGGAAATAATATTTTAATATTATTTCAAAAAGAGACATGTGCATTTCTGTTTATCCTAAGTTTTGGAAAGGGAAAGCATGCAAAAGGGATGCAGGCTGATGGAACACATGCAGTTTCAAGGGTGACAAGTGTCAGCCCTGGTGCATGTAGATAAAATGGCCAAGATGAGTCCTGAGGGGGATTCCTCCTCCATTCCACCCGACTTCCTGAGCATGTACAGGCTCTAAGAAGTACGATTAACTCAACCTCTACAAAGAATACATTATGCGTCCCTGAGAGCTGGAAAGCCTGTGATTGTTCTGAATAATCTGTACCTCTCTGTCCCGAAGCCGTGACCGTGAGACCCATTTGCCATCGCCGAACCAGTTCGAGGAAGCCTGTATCTGGCTCTGAGGAAACTGGTGTATTCCTCTGTTCTGGAATGGGAAATTAAATAGTTTGTGTTGATTTCAGGAATAGCCTGTGTGTGTGTTAAATTCTGAAAGGCCGAAACATCCTCTGTCTGAGCGTCGAGCCTATGTGTGGAGCCAATCCGTGAGACCACCCACCATTGTTAAACCTGCTAGATAGCTCGTGTTTGTTTTCCCCGTGGGTTGTTGTGACCACGCAGTACTGGACTGCGTGAGGCTTGTTGGCCTGTGAGCGATTCCTCCAGGTGAGAGAGTGCGCAGAGGGAGGAGAGAACTCCTGGAAGGAACCCTGTAGCTACCATAGAGCCCGGAGACTTTCGGTCCAGTCTGTTCCTGTAACCCAAGGTAAGGGATACTGGCAGCCGAAGGGATATCCAGGTGATAGAGAAGATGCACTCTCCTGGGGTGGAACAGGCATGTGGGGAATGAGGGTCTGTGGGCAGTGAGCGAGGGAGATTCCTGGGAGAGCTTTCTTCCTGGTGGTTTTCTATGAATGAATTCCCTGTAACCTCAGCGTGAGTCTGGATTCCTTGCCCTAGGGTGGAGCTCAGTCCCAGCTCGGGGGTGACCCACTGTTGAGTTGAGGAGCAGTGCGGTCTACGGCTGGGAGGTTCGTGGGAGGCCTGCATTTGTTTGGTGGATTTCTTCACTGTCAGCAGATAAGTATCTGACTATGTTTTATCACATTTGCATGACTCTTCTGGATATGTTATCATGTTTTCCGCTGTGTAAATGAATTACTGTTGAATGCTATGGCTTGTTTAATTGTAGCAGTAACTTATATATTTTACTTTGAGATTTAAGTGTGTTTAATTGTTTAAATGCATGTGCTTATAATGTCTGTACGAATTATGTAAAAATCCATGTATATAATGGTAACTGAGAGGTTTGAAAACCTCGGTAGTGAAAAGGGTACACTACAGCACTACAAAGCCATTGGTTCAGACAAGGAAGGAATGATCACAAATGCCTATGGTCCATAGATCGGAAAAGACAAATACCTCTTTCTTCAGAGACTGACTTATTTAGACTCCTTAGCAGAGGGAAATAGATGGATAATAGGAGGTGAATTCAACATGATTCTCACGTTGGAGGAAAATCAAGGGGGAAAAAATATCCTGGAGTAGGATAGCACTAAATTCCAAGAACTCATAGAGATCCTCAGACTGGTAGACATTGAGAATAACAATGGCACCTACCCCTGGACCAAAAAAAGATCAGGAAACCACCAAATAGCTTGCAGGCTTGATCGCTTCCTCATCTTGAAAACTCTCCTCTTAAAAGGACCCCTAGTAGATTCCAACATCCTCCCAAAGGCAGGTTCAAACCACTGACCGGTTCATCTCTGGGTTGACACTATTTCCACCCCCAAGCTTAAACCCTTCATATTTGAAAATTGTTGGCTCTCCCATCCATATTTCCAAGAGTTGTCCCATCACTAGTGGAGCACTGCAGAAACACAAATGGGCACCAAAATGTACTGCTTCCAGCAAAAACTCAAACACTTCAAACAACAGGTACGCAAATGGAACAAATAGGTATTTGGGAACATTTTTCAGGAGAGGAAATTACTAGAACAAAACTTGAGAACCTCCAAGAACAATTCGTTCAAGCAGGATACAGAATCACCCAACAACAGAAGGAAAATGAACTCAAAAGGAAACTAGAAGAAAGGCACAAGCAAGAAGAGATCCTGTGGAGACAAAAATATAGGGTTCAATGGCTCAACGAGGGAGAGAAGAAAACCAAATTCTTCCATCGTTCTATGATCCACAGATGAATTATCAATCACATCACGAAGATGGAAGAATCACAAGGAAACACCCTATTAAATCATCATGAAATAATGCATGAGCTGAAATATTTCTACAAGGTTATCCTCTCCGAACCCTAGGTGGATCATAACTTAGCAATAAAGCAGGTGGTCCAAAACATCCCAACTATAATCACCGAGCAATAAAATGAGGCTCCCATGACACCAATAACGCAAGCAGAAGTGGATCAGGATATTCAGGAGTTACCTACAGGCAAGGCTCCAGGTCCAAATGGTTTCACAACAAACTTCTTCCACTCTTGTTGGCCAATTGTAAGGGAGGAAGTGTGGAAACTGGCGGAGGAATAACACGGCTTAGGAAAAGTCCTTCCAGCACTAAATGAAACTTTCCTCACCCTAATACCCAAACAAGAAAGAGTCACAAACCCAAGGAACTTCAGACCCATATCTCTTTGCAACATGATGTACAAAATCATTTCCAAGGTCATAGCTCTAAGACTCAAGCCTATTCTACCCTTCATCATCTCCAAGGAGAAATCATGATACGTCGAAGGAAGGAAAATAATGGATAGTTTCATTGTTATCCATGAAATCATTCACTTGCTCAAAAGCACCCACACTCTAGGTATGCTTCTAAAACTTGACCTTTGAAAATATTTTGATAAATTAAGCTGGCAATATATGAAAGCGCTTCTATCGGCTTTCGGTTTCGATAAGGATTGGCTCTCCTAGATAATGAACATCATATCCTCGACCTTCTTCTCAATCATCGTCAATGGTGTCCCCTCTCAACCCTTCTCCCCCTCAAGAGGGATAAGGCAAGGAGACCCTCTTTCCCCTTTTGTTTTTGTCATAATGGTTGAAGGACTAGAACGTTATATCAAGACCTCAATTCAAAATGGTTCCCTCCAAGGCCTCCCTATTCACGGATTAGAACCGACAAACTCCCATAGTCAATTTGTCGATGACACACTACTAATGAATACCCCCACCATGCAAGAAGCAATAAAACTAAGCTCCATCCTCTCTGATTTCAGCAAAACCTCTGGCACCACCTTTAATCTAACCAAATCGATGCTCTTCTTTTTCAATACTCCTTTAGCAATCCAACATCACCTTTCTCAAATTTTTCATACCCCTGTATGCACTATGCCCTCTCTCTACCTAGGACTCCCTCTCTCTGACTCAGCAGCCAGAAATATCTACTGGGACTCCCTCCTACGCTCCATCACCAATTGTCTCAACAACTGGACCTTTCATTTCCTCAACCTTCTAGCCACAATTGTTCTCTTAAAGTCAGTCCTCCAGGCCATCCCATCTTACCTCTTCTCAGCCATGGCTACCCCCCAATTAGTTATAAAGAAAATCAGGAATATGAAAAGAAAATTTATTTGGCATGGACATAACTCGAACAAAAAATGGGCCTTAGTCAGCTGGGACAAAGTATTCAAGCCTAAATCTTCAGGTGGTCTGGGCCTCCAGGACCCTGGTAAATTAAATAGCATCATGGGAGCAAGCATTTGGTGGAGATGGCTCAAAAATCTAACAGATCTTTGGGAAAAACTATGGAAATGAAAATATGCCCCAAATACGCACCAAAGTCAACTTATAAGAATGCAGGGGGAAATTCAGGACTCCAACATCTGGAATGCAGCTTGGAAAAATCGACCACTCATACAGGAACATGATTTCTGGGAATTCTACAATGGTCAGAGTGCCTTATTCTGGATGGATTCCTGGCAGCAAATGCCACCCCTTCGACTGGAATAAAATCTACAATCCTACGAAAATCACATTCAAGATCTTTCCACTCTCAAAGTAGAAGATCTATGGACACAAACCCCCAACGACTCTCCTTGGCGAAGATGGAAATCAACTCATCAGGGAATCCAAGTGGAAATCAACTGTGACCTGCAACAATGGAAACAAGCAACAACCCAAAGGAGAATCAGGAAAAGAAAAAACCCAGACATTCTCAGATGGGGATACACACCTCATGGAAGCTTCACTCTCAAGGAGGGCTACACCCTACAAGATAATTTCCATAACCTTCAGAAAGAAAACATCTGGACAACAGTATGGAAATCAAAACTCTAGCCCAAAATCTCTACTTTCCTCTGGTTTCTACTACAGAACAAGATCTTAACATGGGAAAATATCCAGAGACAAGGTTTCATTGGCCCCTCAATCTACCATCTCTGTCATCTCCAGGAAGAAACCATGGAGCACCTCCTATATAACTGTCTACTCAGTGAGAACATCTGGAACCAAGCCACTCAACTCATAAGAAGAACCAATCGAGTTAAAAATAGCATCATTAGCATCATCATGGAGTGGGGCTCTGGTCCCTTCAAATGTCCTATCTTGAAGGGAGCCTAGCAACTCTTACCAAGATTCATAGTGTGGAAATTATGGAAAGAGAGGAACAGAATAATCTTTCACTCTCAGCCATTTCCTCCTACCCTCCTCTAGAATACAATCCTCTTGCATCTCTAGGAAAATCTCCATCTACATTCTTGGTTCAAGGAAGACTTCCCTAGTGACCCAGGTCAGCTCTCGATCCTCAACTCCTGGGGCTTCTCGTTTTCCCACTCAGCCCTTCCTCAGTAGCCCCCTCTATTTTCAAAATCCCTCAGTCCCTCCAAGTGGTTCCCCCCCCCGCCAGGCTTCCACAAGGTCAATTTTGATGGCGCATCAAAAGGAAATAAATGACACTCAGGCTATTGAGAGGTCATAAGAAACATTTTCCGTTAAATTCAAAGCCTAACTGCAGGAAATCTCGGATACGACACCAACAATTTAGTAGAAATCTTAGGTCTCATCAAAGGGGTGAAAATGGCTCTATATCAAAACCTAACCCGTCTAATTATTGAAGGAGACTCCAAAATCATAATAGAATTGGCAACAACAATATTGAATTGTAGAGATCCAGAAAAAATCACTCCTAGCTGGCACCTACTTGGCCCTCTTCACAGCTTCCAGGATCTTCTCAGGCCTTTTCTAACTCTAACCCCCTCACACATTAGGCGAAGTGTGAACAAATTTGTGGACCGACTGACCAATGCAGGAGTAGAATCGATGCAGCAGATCAATCTCCAAGATCCCAGGCAGTCCCAAATCTCACCCCTATGGCTCTAGTGCGAGGAGATTTCCCAGATGGATGACCCTAATGTGAATGAGGTTCCACCTTTGTCTACCTATAATTCCTTCCAAGTCATAAATGATATGAATATCAAGGGAGAGGACTATCGTAAGCATCAGCGCAGAAGATCAGCAGTTGACAGAAGACTTCAGGACCTTGGCAATCGGGAGTCGCAAGGTCGAAGGATGTTGTTTCCCAAAGTCGTGAAATTGCGATAATCATGAAGATATTAGGACCATTGCTACCAGAAGATATCAATATCATCGATCTGATCCCATGGATATGACGCGAGAACATTTCAGGATTTCGGTTATCAGGAGTCCAAAGTTTGAAGGAATTTATTCCCCAAAGTTGCGAAATCGTGAAATGCGAAATTGTTATCAGATCAGGACCGTTGGAACCAGAACAAATATGGACCGTCGATCTTTTCTCATGGATATGAAGCGAGGAAATTTCAGGATTTCGGCTATCGGGAGTCGAAAGCTTGAAGGCAACTACTCCCCAAAGTCACGAAATTACGAAATGTGAAATCGCAATAAGCGTGATCATATCAAGACCATTGGAACCAGAACAGATCTGGACCATCAATCTGGTCCCATGGATATGATCCGAGGAAATTTCAGGATTTTGGCTATCAGAAGTCCAAAGCTTGAAGGCAACCACTCCCCAAAGTCGCGAAATCGCGAGATGCGAAATTGCGATAAGTGCGATCAAATCAGGATCGTTGGAACCAGAATAGATCTAGACCGTCGATATTGTCCCATGGATATGATGCGAGGAAATTTCGAGATTTCAGCTATCGGGAGTCCAAATCTTGAAGGCAACCACTCCCCAAAGTCGCAAAATTGCGATAATCGAGATAAGATCAGGACCATTGGCACTAGAAGAGATCTAGACCGTTGATTAGGTCCCATGAAAATTAAATGAGGGAATTATGGGATTTCGGCTATCGGGAGTCCGTAGCATGAAGGAAGTTGTCTTCCCAAGCCACGAAGTCACAAAATGAAAAATCATGAAAACCGAGAGAAGACCTAGACCGTTGATTTTGAGGAAATCTGGACCATTGATTCCAAGGAAATATGGATTCGTCGATATCCCTTTGGTGTAAGAAGATAGGCTGCAGATCTTCTTTGTAAACCTTCAGATGAAATTAATATATGGATCTACTTTTTATTCACAAAATAAAAAAATGGCCCAAAGAGAAATACAGAAAACTTTAGATAGCACCTACAAACCCTAGCAACTCATGATCTATCATGTGATCCTAAAATTTCACATCTTCTAATATGTAAGAAGAATTCCTTTATCAAACCCATGTATATGTGGTTGTCTCCACTGAAACATGCGTAGACATGCACAACAATTGTACGAAAAAAGTTGTACAATGTGATTCTATTGTTTTGGCTCCAATCTACTGAAACCAATTTGTGGCTACCTCCATTCTCTCTTCTCCCTGACTTGCACTCATATGACATTTCCCAGCCTAGTTGGGCTCCATTGTGTGTGAAAGTACTCATAAAAATGAATTCTTTTTCTACTAATTTTCATGTAGCTTACCAACTATGAATTACACATATATTTAACTATTCTTTGATACCATCAATAAGATGCATATACAACATACTAAAATGACATGAATGCATTTTAAATAACTCATCACAATAGCATATAAATTGTTCTCAAACAAAAATTTAACACACATCAATTAAACTCACAATGCAACAAATAAACAAGATAAAAGACTTATCTTTTAAAAACAATTATGCAACCATATACTTGGGATCGACATTCCACCCAACCGTAGACTTTTTTTTTTCAAATTTGAACAAGTCACCCTCGAGATAGGGATGACGATCCTTAAAACAAGGTGCTCTCTTACTTTCCACTCACAAATTAGAAATCCCACAACCCAGTGGTATTCTCCTATAGTTATCCTGATTTTCCACCAACTCTCTTCCTCTCAACCTGCCCAACCCAAGGAATGTACCCCTTCACCTCACAGTCCATCAACCTTCCATTCATTTATCAAGATCTCTCTAGTATAGGTAATAAGGAATCTCAATATAGGGAGCCTGAAGGGAGCTCACTAGTAGTAAAACTACCAGGAAAAGAAGAAACAATCACTTATTGTTACAATGCAACTCACATAGGAGTTCACTCTTCATACCTGAAAACCTAGCTCTTCAATACTCTACTCCAAATATGCTCCAAATTTTTCCCTCCATGGTTTCTCTAGCTCCAAGCTCTTCTTTATGCCTCTACATATTGTTCATGCAAAAACATTGACTGTCTAAAACTATTGTAACTTCCATTATAAATTTTCATCTCCTTTGGCTTGCTTGCTTGACCTACAATCTTTGCTAGAACTGATTGTAGTTAGCCCCCATGCTCTCAATAACTATGGTATGTGGATTCTCGCACTCACCCTCTTGCATGTCTTCAATGATTAGCTTTGGGAAAAATCAACAACAAAATAGAAGGTTCATATAACAATAGTAATTTTTAGGAAGTGGGTTGAATTAATAGACATGTGTATTTTCCCGTTGGACCCCTCCTAGATATTCTCTTATACCCTCCCCTCTCTTGTGTATTAATCATCCCCCATACTTTTCCATATCCCCCAGTGGATGGCATCACATTTTATTATTAAAATTTACAAATACAATTTTCATATACATGGCTTGGTCATGGGCACACATTATATCTATTGATTTGTGTAGCTTCAGGAAGGTATTATAAGTTACCCTTGGTGTTGGGAATGTGGGAATCACCATGGGAACCACATTACACTCTTATATTGGAGAAAACCACCATTAGAATGGAGTTGGTCCTTCATGGGTTTGGTGGTGGTATTTGTGGGTTTGTTTTTGGGCTTCACACTGACATGAAAGTCTAATTTGATGTTGACCTGTGGAGGGGCTTCTATGTTGATCCCTAAAACTTGTATATAAAGGAGAGAGGTTGTTGCGACATTTAATAATTTTGTATAGAGTGTGTGGAGACATGACGGAGTTTGCATAAGTGATTTTTCACTTATGCCAAGGAGCTTGGTGATATCAACAAAGGAATGTTTAGAACTCTAGAAAATATAGCCTAGGAAGAAAATAAGTGAATCGTACGAAAATATTTGTAGAGCTTTTCGTACATGTACATCGGTTGTAGTGGTCAAAGTTGTGTATCTGCATGGGTTGCGAGAAGGTGAATCGTGTATGTACGCAAGTTGCAAGAAGGTGAATCATGTATGTACACAAGTTGTAGTGGGCACAATCACATATGTACGTGGGTTGCAGAAGTGACAGTCGCGTACATTCATACATGGTTTCTGGGCTGGAGTAGGTCCATACAGGGTGATGTCAGCAATAGTACAAGTGATGTTATCACACCGTACATGTGTTCTACAATATATTTTTGGGAATATTAAACTTCCAGAGATTTGATGAGGTTTTTTTTTTTCTTCTTCTTATTGGAGGACAAGGTTGTCCTCATATTTTTGTGGATTTGTATTGGCTGGGAAGGTTGGTTTTTCCCTTAGAATTTTTTAAATTAACAAGGTTACAGAACCAAATTTTTTGTCTCATATGATTTGATGATTCATGTATTATCTTGTTGTTTTCACTATTATATTTTTCAGTCAATAATTCTAGTGTAAAATTATTTAGTGATAATAGCTAGGGTTTTACTAGCAGATCACTAGGAACCAATTTTCAAATATGAAATTAGTCACATAGAGTTGCATGTGAAAATTGACATGGTATCATAGGTTTGTATTTGAAGAGACAAGGATCATATTTTAGACACATATTTTCTACAATTAGTTATAGATTTCTTATTCTTGTTCTGGGCGGGTCAAAGGTGAAAAATCTAAGAGGGAGTTGTAGCAATGTGGTGGAGTTAGCTCTGAGAGGGGGCTACAATGAATTTTGTAGGTAATAGTAGGTTAGTTGGTCTTTGGTTTGAGACATGTTGTAGACCATCCAGACAAGAAGTTGTGGACTATTGCAACTTGGTGGTGTGTCAGGTTGGGATTTTTGGTGGATTGGCGGAGACCTGAGATCATAGCGATATGTTGTGTGGTAGGTTGTCAACCCCGTGGAAGGATTTCAAATGTATTTTCATGGTGATTTTTGATGGGTGCAACTCATGTGATTTGGCATGGACGAGATGGATACATGTGTACGCCATTTTGAAAAGATAAATTCTTCATCGGGTTGGAGAGTTGAACATTTTTTAGATATGACAATGTATGAGGTATGTGAGCTAGGAGGATGAGGACACTTGTAGATATGAGTTGCAGAGGTATAGGATGGACTAGACTGAGCATCCATCCACAAATCAGGATTGTTCAAAGAGAGGAAACAAGTTCAGTTCCAGCATGTGCATAAAAATAGAGAGTTTGGTGACTTGGATGATGGACTTATGAATACATCCATTGGATGATTGTGACTTGGGTAAGAAGGATGCTTTCCTTGGAGGATTCCATAGTTCTTATAAATTTGGAACCACCGACACATGACAAGGGCATAGGATTTTTCATGACATTCACAGTGTCTGAGTTAGATATGTATGAGTATCTTGGTATGAGGACCATACATGTAGTATAGGGATCTGGAGAAATGGTATTTCAAATGGATTCAAAGGGTGTGTTGCGAGTGGAAAATGTGTTATGGTTTCCAAGAGTGTGTTCTCAACCTCAACGATTGAGGAGTAGGGATATGTAGTTTTTTTCTAGGATTGACAGGTGTTATTGGATGCCTAGAGGATCTATCCCAAGCATGACAATGGTCCTAGAGTTAGAGAGGGGAAATTATATATGCTGAGGGAAAATACTATGTGTGTTGCGACTTGCAGGAGAAGAGAGACATATGAGGAGGAGAAGGTAGCTCCATTAGTGGTGAGATAGGTGACTCCACCAACAAAATAGGTATAGAGGGAGAAGGTAGCTACACCAGTGGTGAAGCATATAGCTCCACCAATGTTACATGATCAGTGGGATCCAAAGTTTAGAGGGAGTCAATCCTCATAATCCAGTGGGGAGTAGAAGCCTTCGAGGATTGTGAAGAGGAAAATGGACATAGAGTAGGTAGCTCTGGAGACTATGTAGACTCAAAAGGAGTCTGACTTTATAGGGATTCAATAGATTCAGAAGGAGTCAGGAGGCTTATAAGGATTATACCTTTAGGTGGAGATAGGCATCTTGTGAGACTATCAATAGGGTGAGATTGGTTCATATGGATAGGTAGGATGATTAGAAGAAAGAGGATTCTAGGATCAAGGTGTATTCTAGTGAGGGATCATGCTAGAAAATATAATTTACCTCAATGACCCAGGGCACAACTGGTCAAGAGGATTGGAGAGAATTGTTTCTTCGTGAACAGACGGGGCAACCAATCAGGTGGATTGGAGAGTAGTTGTGGTAGCAAATCTAGTGATTTTGGAGTGTGTTGAGAATACCTCCCTCACTAAGAGGTAGTGTGGATTTTTGTATCTTGGGGCATGTATTCTCATTTTCCCTAGGTGTTCAACACATGGGAATCATCATGTGCACCACATTACACTCTTCGTTTGGAGAAAATTACCATTAGATTGAAGCTGGGACTTCATGGGTTTGGTGGTGGGATTTGTGGGTTTGTGTTGGGGCTTCACACCAACAAGAAAGTCTAATTTGATGTTGACTTGAGGAGAGATTTTTATGTTGACCCCTAAGATTTGTATATAAAGGAGAGAGGTCATTGTGACATTTCATAATTGTGTAGAGAGTGTGTTAAGACATGATGGAGTTGGCATAAGTGAGTGTGCACTTGTTCCAAGGATCTTGGTGAACTCAGCAAATGAATGTTTGTAACTCTGGAAAATATTCCCTGGGAAGGATGAAATTGATCGAATCATATGGAATTGTTCGTACAGGTTTCCGTACATGTACGTGGGTTGTAGTGAGCATAGTCAGATATGTACATGAGTTAGTTGAAGGTGAATCATGTATGTACACAAGTTACAAGAAGGTGAATCACATATGTATGTCGGTTGCAATGGGCACAGTCACATATATACACAGGTTGAAGAAGGGACAATCGCTTACATATGTACATGGTTTATGGGAAGGAGCAGGTCCATACAGGGTGGCATCAACAAAAGCACAAGTCATTCCAGTGGGACATATAGTTGGTCTTCAGTAGATTTATGGGAAGAGGAAATTTCCAAGGATTTGTTGAGTTTTGGTTTTCTATTTTTTTGTTTATTGTAGGACAAGGTTTTCCTCACAGTTTGGTGGATTTTTATTGGATGTGAGGGCTAGTTTTTCACTCATAATTGATGAAACTAACTAGGTTATAGAACATAAATTTTGTGTCTCATATGCGTTGATGATTCATTTATGATATTGTTCTTTCCACTTCTATATTTTTCAGTAAACAATTTTAGTGTAAAAATTTTCAGTGATAACAACTATAGTTTTATTGTTGGATCACTAGGAAGCAATTCTTAGATCTAAAATTAATCACATAGAGTTGCATCTAAAAATTGACAATATCTACATTAAGCATTAATTAATATGGGGATTATATTGGGGACAATACATATACATGTACAAATTTACATATACATGTACAAATTTCCTAGGTGCACACTATGTTGATATACATGTATAAATTTCCATCATAATACTGAAATAAAAAAACTACAATTTTACAACTCCCACAACAATTCCAGCCATAACCTCTTGTTCCTCTCAACCTGTTGACCTAAGGAATGTACCCCATTGAATTCTCTCATTCTATCAAGAAGTACCATTATTTTATAAAGGCCCGTAGCATAGGTTGGCTAGGACTCTAATACTGTTGATACTGAGAGGGGGGTGAATCAGTATCAAGTACAATTTAAACCTTTTTCAACTTATACTTAAACCATTCAACTATATATAATGAGCAATGAACAATAGTATAAGAGTTACACCAATACACCACAATACACCATGCATAATATATGAGAAATAATCAATTGTTATTGTTCAAGGGAAGTAATGACTTCCAAAGGTAGCTACAGCTTCCAAATATAAAGGGAGGGATAAACCTCCAAGATGAAGATACAATCATCCAATATTAAGAGATATTTGAAATATCCATCCTTTCCCCTTCTGTCCACCCAATAATATATGAGAGATAATAAAACTTTACATTAAATCATCACCATCAACCAATCATCACATAGAACCTAATAATGCTTCCTGAGACTTCTTCAATTTCTGCAATTCTTCAATTCTTGGAGTACTCTGATCCTGTAGATAATATTACTCAATGTATTCCCTGAAACTCCTCTAATTTTCACTCCTTGAATCCTCCCCAAAAAGAGGTTATAGAAATAATGGTACACTTTATTCAATTCTGGTCTATTTGGGAGAGTGAACTTTCATAGAATGCCCCGTGTTCAATAATTAACATCCAATTTGGAAACTTGCACACAAGAAACTAAAGTCCGTACTCTTTCTAATTAAATTTGTCCCACTTCATTTGGATTCTCGATGGAGATGTTATGACTGTTTTACCCAGAACACTTGTTTATTGACTAGCTTCAGGACTGGTCAAAAACCCTATCTTCCACAGAGTGTATCTCCATAATTATAGCAAATCAAGAGCTGAAACTTTTACCACAGGTAACTTGATATGTCTTCTCAATACCATAGCAATTTCACCATATGAATTGTTCTAGAAAAAAAAGTTATAGCAAAAATGGTAAGATGACCTGAAAATAACATACCTTAGAACACATCACCAAAAGACTTCATGCTCCCTTGAAATCTGACCTTCTTTACTTCTGATTTCCTCTAAAATTCGACTTGTGTATCAAATAAATGTATAATGATATTTATTCATACCATTTATGTCACTTCCTTTTAACATTAGGGCCAACCTGACACTTTCTTATTTTGTAATTCTTTTCTTTAATTATCTTCAGGGCCTACATGTACTTCCTTCTTCAATTCACTTTGTCATCTTCAAAAATTCATTTCTACTCAACCATGAGGTTCCACGTGACATGCCACGTACCACCGGAAACAACATGATGTATACTATCCATTCATGGGTGTTGTATATGCATGTGCATTGTCCTTCATGTCCAAATATCTTTATCAATCTTGCGGTCCAAAACCCATGACTAGGGTTGACATCAATGACAACAACAAATATTCCAACAATCTCCCCCTTTGTCATTGATGGAAACACTCATGCTCCCCCTATCATCATTATCCCAATTTCTCTCCCCCTTTGACATCAATGGAAAAGGTTAGGGCTTCTCCCCCTAAGTTTAATGGAAAAAGGTAACCTTCTTATTTGGGGTTGTTGCCCCTGAATATGTGGAACTCAATAATACTTCATCCTTATTTTTGGTCTTTGGGACTTTTTCTTCCTTGGAATCATTTTTTGTGGCTTCTGTCTTCTCTCTCTTCTTCATGTCTAGGATGTATATGTTACTCGGTCTTTTTGTTGCAGTTGCAACCAATCTTCCTGATTTATTTTCTCTGATTTTACATTTTTAGGAGTCAAACGTAAGAGTGTATCCTTGATCACACATTTTACTATCACTGAGTAGATTATGCTTCAGATCTTCAACCAATAGGACTTTTCCTACTTTTACATTTTCACTTCCAAGATTTACAGTTCCTTTTCCAAGTATTTTAGTAGACGAGTCATCTCCAAATGTAACATTTCCACCTTTTTTCTTCAAGCTGACAAATTTGCCTTGATCTCTGGTCATATGAGATGAGCACCCACTGTCTATGAACCAATCATCTTCTTCTTTGCATTCTTTAGTGACCAATGTTATTTAACAAATTTCATTTTGTGGAATTTCTTTCCTTTTACATGTTGTAGTTGGTATACAGACATTTGGCATATGATTATCTTCCTTCATCTCTCTGCAATCTCGTGCTTTATGACCAAGATTGTTGCACTTGTTACATACAATATTTTGATCCATTAATGGATCAAATGGATTATAATTTCTATTGATAGGTCTACAAATATTTCCATATCTATTATTTTCACCATTCATGTATCCTACATAGTTATTCCTTTCATTGATTCTACAATTGATTGCCTTGTGTCCAAAATTTCCACAAGTATAACAATGTCCAAGAAAGAAATTTTGATACCTGGGAGTAAGTGATATTCTTTGTGGTGTGGTCCATCTGGGTTCATGATCTATTCTTCTGTAGTTTCCTTCATAATGATTTTTTTCATACCTGATGGGAGAGGATCATCTTGATGTCTCATTCCTTATGAATTATGGTCTTCTATCTTGTTGTTCAACTTGTTCTAGAGTGTTGGTTTCATAATTTTCATCTTCCTTCTCTTGATTTATTGTCTTCAAACTGTCATTGTATCCTAGTCCTGTCTTGTCATTTGGAGATCTTTGATTGTTAAGAATGTCATCTAATTTTTCAGTTCTTTTTTCGAACTTCTTCAACTTTTATGTTTTCAATAGTAGCTCCCCTTTTGTGTGATCCAATTCTTCTTTCAATTTATCATAATCTTCTAATTGTTCCTTCAATCTATTAATGGTCTTTTCAAGCTTGTAATTCTCTTCTTCACAACTACTCAATTGACCTTTTAGTATTATGCTTGTGTTTCTAAGCTTTCTATTTTTAGTTTCAACATGCTTCAACTTTTCAAGATTCTCATATTATTGTTCACTCTCTACATTGTCTTTGTATCCCCAAAAGGAATCAAGGTTGGTTTCTTCGTCTGAATCTTCCTCACAAATGATTTCTTCTTCTTTAGAATTCTTGTGATCATCATCCTGGGTTTCTTGGGTTATGAAGATGACTTATCCTCCATCATTATCTTCTTCATCACTCTCATCTGAGGAGATGTCATCATCCTTGGAGTAGAATATCTTTTTATTGTTGAGACTTCGCTTTTTATAGTAGAAGTTTTCAACAATATGTCCTATTCTACCACAGTTAAAGCATTTGAGAGGAGACTTACCTTTATATCTTCTGTTGGAAAATGTTTAACAGGAAACATATGCTTGTCATTGATGAAAAGTACAACAATGAATATGGAACGAGTACAGGAAGAATGTAACAGACAGACACCAGAAGTATTTTGGGAAGACGCTGCAAAGAAACCTCGATAAGATCAGAAGAGATAGTGCAGAGGATGTTTTGGTATGTTTTACAGGCAGCGTATGCTTGTCATTGATGGAAAGTACAGCAGTGATGATGGCTTGAGTACAAAACCGATGATCAACAGGCAAAGAGGTGAATGGTCGAAGGCAGCGAATGATCGAAGGCAGCGAATGAGTGAAAGTTTGAGAAGAATCTCTTGAGAAGAATAATCTCTTGAGAAGAAGAATCTCTGAGTGTTGAAGAGGGAGACAGATCTCAGCCGTCATATACGAGCACATGGTCCGACCACCGTTGGATCGAGGAGAACCTACACGGTCTTTAAAGTGAAAGGAGAAGAAGGCGTAATCGCAATATGAAAAATAGCGATGAAATCTGAGCCGTCAGATCAGGCTTTGATCTGGACTGTTAATTCCAGTCAATGTCAGAGTTTTGGGGATCGCGTGATGGAGATGAAAAAAACACTTGACAATAAGAATGTCGAAATCGCGATATGAGAATTCGCGATTTAATCGCAGCCGTTAAGTTAAGAAGTGATCTGGACCGTTGATTTTCTTCATGGAGTATCGGGGATCGGGACTTTGAAGTGACAAAAACACTTGACAACAAGAATGTCGAAATCGCGATATGCAATATGGCGATTCAATCACAGCCATTGAATCATGATTGAATCTGGTCCATTGAGTCCAAGTCCTTTCGAGAATTCGAGGATCGAGAGTTGGAGATGTCAAGGAATGTTAACATCAAGAATTCTGATATAGCGATATGCGAAATCCTGAAATGATCTGAGCCGTCAGATCAAGTGTTTGTTAGGACCGTTGATCCCACGCCATTTCAGGGTATCGGGGATCGCGACTTGGAGAGGCAAAGAACCCAGTGCATCAAGAATGTCAATTTCACGATATGCGAAATCATGATTCAATCGCAGCCGTTGAATAGAGATCGGATCTGGACCATTGATCCAAATCCTTATTGGAGTTTCGCGAATCGCGAATTCAAAAGGAATAGAAAACAAGGCAACAAGAATCCCTATTTCGCGATATGCGATATTGCGATTCAATCGCAACCGTAAAGACAAGATTCCATCTGGACCGTTGATCCAAATCCTTACCAGAGTTTCACGAAGCGCGAATTCAAAAGGAATAGAAAACAAGTCAACAAGAATGCCGAAATCGTGATGAGTAATATCCCGACTTAATATGAACCATCAGATCTAGATTTAATCGAGATTGTTGATCTGATTTCCTTATGGAATTTTGTAGATCGTGATTTGGAGGTGACAGGAACATCGAACATAAGGAATTACGAATTCGCGATATGCGAAATCGCGAAAGTGCCTTTCACATAAAGCCTTGGTCACAGCCCTTGGTCACGGAAAGAGAAGGAGTCAGTCTAGATAAGCTCCATTTTGGAGTTTTGCGAGATCGCGATGTGAAAGTGTCGAGACACTTGGGAAAAGGAATGTCGAAATACCGAAACCCGATTTAAAAGGCAAGAATAATAAAGATCATCCAACGGCGCGGATAAACCTTGAATGAGATCGGAGGGTTACTTCTCTCTCTCACACTTAAGTCCTCAGTTACGAATCTGTTAAGAGAAACAGACTCTTGATTGCAAATCAGTTAGCGTTTCAGTTGCTAGGACATGTGTCTTTGTGTTGCCTAAGGGAAGGTGAAGTGAAACCGTCGAGGGAGGTGTGCATAAAAGAGAAGGAGATAGATTGTGCATGGTTGGTTGTTCTGGATGAGCTCAACTGTAATAGAGAAGACGAAGAGTCTCAACTGCCAGAGACAAAAAGGAATCTCGGCATAACAACCAGTGAGGCTGAACGCGTGGGAAAACCGCCAGAGAAGATGAAGAGTTACCATGATGATCAGGCAGAGCACTCAAGAGGTGGAGAAGATTGGCATGGAGTGAGTATGCAGAGGGATTGCGCACATTGCATGCACAAGGGGCACAGAAGCTATAAGTACATTGTACAGAGAAGAGATGAGGTTTTTGTTGCGGTGGTCGCTGTGTAGAAGGATTGAAGTGTGAGCAAGGAGGCAGAGCGCAAAAGTAGAAATGCACAGAAGAGGAACTATGCAGTGAATGGACATGGCGCACAGAGCATAAAAAGTAGAAGAACACAACACAAGTCATGTGTGCAGAAAGGCAATGAGGCAGATAGAGCAACGAATTGCAGCAGAACAGTGATGAGTCAGGTAAGCCATTGTTGAACACCATATCACTGTAATAAGTTTCAGAAGCAAAGTATATTTTAGGGAGGTAGGGAGGTGCTCGGGAGGAATGTTGTCCTCAGAGGTTCAAGTGGGTGCTTGAACACAGGGAGTTGTAGCTTCCATCTGATTGCAGCCAGAGAAACCAGGGTGGCAGGGTGGTGCATGGGAGAACTCTTGTTCTCTGTTATACAGGTTGGTGCCTGTATGATTGGAAGTTGGTGCTTTCATCCAGTTGGTGCTAGAAACACTCAGGGAGTTGGTGCTTCCTTCTAGTTGGTGCTAGAGAAACCAAGGATTTGGTGCTTCCTTCTAGTTGGTGCTAGAGAAACCAGGGAGTTGGTGCTTCCTTCTAGTTGGTGCTAGAGAAACCAGGGAGTTGGTGCTTCCTTCTAGTGGGTGCTAGAGAAAACAGAGAGTTGGCGCTCTCAGCAAGTAGCAGCCTGCAAAACAGAGGTTGTAGCCTCATTATGAGTTGGTGCTCATATGTATGATAATGTAAAGAATGTAACTATTACTTATCATATAAAGGAAAAGAGTTTTTTACCCTGTATGGGTTTCCTCAGGAAATATTTGTCTCTGTGTTTCTCATATATGTCACTGATGCTAAATGTGCCATTGTTTATTTCCCTATATTATTGTGATCATCATTTAGTGTTTCAGCAAAGAGTTCAAAGGAAGCATAATTTTTTAAGCTCGGTAACAACTGATTCACCCCCCCTCTCAGTTGTCCAACAATTGGTATCAGAGCCTTCCCCCTTTCATCTAAGGGTAGATCCTAGAGCTTAAACATGACAAACCATGAAGGGACTTTAGTCACTAGGCCTCCTCTATTTGATGGAACGAATTTTGCCTTCTGGAAGGTTAGAATGAGAACATGCCTAATGGCCTTAGGAGCTGATGTATGGGATGTAGTAGAGACTGGATACATAAATCCTGTTGTGCTAGCTTCCAAAGATGATAAGTTAGAATTTAGCTTTAATGCTAAGGTAATGAATTCTATCTTGAATGGACTTGCAGAAGCCGAGTTTGTGAAGGTGATGCATCTTCAAACTGCTAAAGAAATGTGGGACAAACGCATTAACAACTAGGAAGTTAATGAGAAGGTGAAAGATGCCAAGCTTCAAACCTACAGAGTACAGTTTGAAAAGCTATAGATGAAAGAAGATGAAACCGTTGGAAAATACTTTCTGAGAGTAGAAGAAATGGTAAATGCAATGAAGGCACTTAGTGAAACAATTGAGGAACCCTCTTTAGTTCGAAAAATTTTGAGATCTTTGCTAGATAGGTTCAACCCAAAGGTCTCATCTATAGAAGAACTTAATGATATAAAGACTTTCTCCTTTGATCAATTTCTAGGAACGTTGACTTCATATGAGATGAGGATAGTTACAGATAAACCCACCTCTAGAGAAGCATTATTTAAAGCAGATAAAAATGAAGATTCTGAGCCTGATGAAATTGAAGAAAAATTCGTGAGAAGACTAAAGAAAGGATCAGGAAAGTACCAAGGTAAGCTTCCCTTCAAATTTTTCAACTGTGGTAAGATAGGTCATTTTTCAAATAAATGTCCTCACAAGAAATATGATCAAAACTTTGAAGATGAAGAGAAGAACAAATCAAGAAGATTTGATAAGAAGAAGAGTTTATGTGTAAACAATGATGACTCCTCAGAAGACACCGATAGTGATTCCTCATGTGAAGATAAAGTAAATGGCTTCTCCCTTATGGCCAAAGAGGATGGTGATAATGAAAGCAAGGTCAGTGATGAGAATGATGAAGAATCTGTGGTTGATATGGAAGGAGAACTGATCAGTGCACTGGAAGAGATTGTCAGACTCAGAATTAAGAACAGAAAGAAAAAACAATTGCTGATACAGTTTGAGAAAGACAGTAAATAGCCCGATGAAGACTTTGCTCTGCTAAAAGTGGAATTAGAAGAGGCAAAGAAAATCGAATATATTCTGAAACGACAGTTATCAGAAAAGAAGGGTAGATGTGAAGCATTAAAACAAGAAGTAGTGAAAACTAGGAAAGAGATGGAGAAATTTCAAGCCTTGTGCAATCAGAATCTGTCAAGTATCAAAGCCTCAGAAGGATTAGCCACCATTCTGAATCAGCAAAGGAATCCAAAGCTAAAAACTGGTTTGGGTTATGAAGAGGGATCAAGTAGTGGTCAGCCAAGAAACAAAGAACGCATCAAGTTTTTCAAAGCAAGTGTCCATGTCAAATCGACAACCAATGACAACAACAAACCTGCAGAAACAAAGGAAGACAATCAGCTACCCAGGACAAGTAAAGGAAAAAGTGCCAGGACTGAATTTGTAGAACAAAGAAATAAGGCACTCCCTGCTCAAAGACATCATCAACATGAAAGAAATCGATTTTCTCAAAGCAGACAACCATTTTCCAGGTACAAAGAATTTTTCTATGGATATTGTTTCTACTGTTCTAACTTTGGTCACAAAGCTGTAAATTGTTCCTTAAAACTTAGACATGAGCAATTAAGATTTCCAAGGAATAAATGTCTGCCACAACAAAGAATGATACAACAAAGTAACAAACCATCACAGATTGCAAATTGCCAAATTAAGTCTGGAGACATGCAACTGAGGAGGTCAAGGATTAATAAACAGTCAATGAGTAGACAACGTTGCAACAATAACCTTGATCTATTGAACAATGAGATTGAATGTTATAATTGTCACAACTTTGGCCACAAAGCTGCAAACTGCCATCTCAAGAATTGCAAAGAAGATTCAAGGATAAAGTTCTTAGATAGAAAGACCAGCACATGGAAGAGGAAAGAGAGTGAAAAATGTGGTCAAGCACTGTCAACTCAAAAACAAAAGGCCTCTGGGAATATAGACAGTGGATGTTCCAAGCACGTGACTAGAGACAAGGATAAGCTATTGTCCATAAGTAAAATCAAAACAGGAAATGTGATCTTTGAAAATGATGAACCAGGCAAAATTAAGGATAGAGGGATGATGAGCTTGAGTAATGACAAAGAAGATGCCCAGTACGCTCTGCTTGTGGATGATTTGAAACATAACTTGCTCAGTACAAGTCAAAAATGTGACAGAGGCAGTGAAGAGGTGCTCACATCCAAAGAATG
>ML787391.1:105926-120868 GCA_009831015.1 Picea engelmannii | reverse complement strand
TGGTGAATAACAGTATAAGGGCAAACAATAATGTTGATGTTGAATCCTCCCCTGCAAGTAAAGAAGAAGATTCAGATACAATAAAAGAATGCTCAGTCAACATTTATCCCACGAAAGAAGTAGGAGAAGAACCATGTCATAAATAGGAAGCATAAGTCTTGAAGGTTGAGAAGGCAGACACCCAAATCAAGTTCTTGAGCAGATCCATGACTCTGGACAAGGTCTTGGATAGCTAGAGATCACCAAATGAAAAATCCGGTATTGGACTCAACAAGGTAGAAATCAGTGCTCCCAAGAAACCTGATATAGGTCCTTCATTTGTGAGAAAGAAAAGCAGGCGTGAGAGTGGGTGTAGCAGTTTTTTTCTTGTGATTGAATACGGACATAAAATCCCTGGATTGAATGCATCATAGAATAAAAATGAAAACTGCAGTAATAAAGATCGATGAAATTCAATGGGGAGATCCAAGGGCTCTTTAAAAAGTACAAGCTACAATTGCACAGTGTTTTAGTAGGACAACAACATTCTGATGTACATGACATCCTGTAGAGACAATAAGAGGAAAGACCTTGTCAAGGAAAGTTAACCTTTAGGAACAAAGGGAAAAATAGAGGATGCATAGCATGAGATTTAGAAAATGTGCAGAGTGAGATGAAATGCAGAGTAGAAGCAGAGAAGAATGACAGAAAGAGCAGAAGCAGAGCAGAATAATAGAAAGAGCAGAAGCAGAGCAGAATGATGGAAAAAGATGATGCAGAGCAGACCAGATAATAGTGACAGGGGGAGTCATCCACACATGAGAATATTGATAAAGGAGTTCGAGTAAGAGAGGTGAGAAATTTTAAGTATTCTACAAAGGATACAGCGGAAGCTGAAGATGAACAGGTCCAAGGATCAGAAAGAGAAGACTCTGATTTAGATACAAATATTCTGCAGGCCTCAAATGATAGAGTTCATCCCATCATGGGGAGTTTGCATTAGTTTAATATATGATACCTCCTAAAATTACTGCAACAGCTCAGGGGAAGCATGTTCTCTTTGACATTGATGTCAAAGGGGGAGAAAAGAATCTAGGTGCCTTAGTTGCCATCAATGCCAAAGGGGGAGATTGTTGGAAAATGTTTAATAGGCAACATATGCTTTTCATTGATGGCAAGTACAACAATGAAGATGGCACGAGTATAGGAAGAATGTAACAGATAGACACCAGAAGTATTTTGGGAAGACGCTGCAAAGAAACCTCGATAAGATCATAAGAGATAGTGCAGAGGATGTTTTGGTATGTTTTACAGGTAGCGTATGCTTGTCATTGATGGAAAGTACAGCAGTGATAATGGCTTGAGTACAACACCGATGATCAACAGGCAAAGAGGTGAATGGTCGAAGGCAGCGAATGAGCGAAAGTTTCAGAAGAATCTCTTGAGAAGAAGAATCTCTGAGTGTTGAAGAGGGAGACAGATCTCAGCCGTCAGATCTGAACGCATGGTCCGACCACCGTTGGATCGAGGAGAACCTGCACGGTCTTTAAAGTGAAAGGAGAAGAAGGCATAATCGTAATATGAAAAATAGTGATGAAATATGAGTCTTCAGATCAAGATTTGATCTGGACCGTTAATTCCAGTCAATGTCGGAGTTTTGGGGATCACATGTTGGAGATGAAAAAAACACTTGACAATAAGAAAGCCGAAATTGTGATATGAGAATTCGCGATTTAATCGCAGCCGTTAAGTTAAGAAGTGATCTGGATCGTTGATTTTCTTCATGGAGTATCGGGGATCGGGACTTTGAAGTGACAAAAACACTTGACAACAAGAGTGCCGAAATCGCGATATGCGATATGGCGATTCAATCACAGTCATTGAATCATGATTGAATCTGGTACGTTGAATCCAAGTCCTTTCGATAATTCGAGGATCGAGAGTTGGAGATGTCAAGGAATGTTAACATCAAGAATTCCGATATCGCGATATGCGAAATCGTGAAATGATCTGAGCCGTCAGATCAAGTGTTGATCAGGACCGTTGATCCCACACCATTTCAGGGTATCAGGGATCGCGACTTCCAGAGGCAAAGAACCCAATGCATCAAGAATGTCGATTTCGCGATATGCGAAATCGCGATTCAATCGCAATCATTGAATAGAGATCTGATCTGGACCGTTGATCCAAATCCTTATCGAAGTTTCGCGAATCGCGAATTCAAAAGGAATAGAAAACAAGGCAACAAGAATGCCGAAATCGCGATGAGTAATATCCTGACTTAATCTCAACCGTCAGATCTAGATTTAATCGGGATTGTTGATATAATTTCCTTATGGAATTTCGCAGATCGGGATTTGGAGGTGACAGGAACATTGAACATAAGGAATTACGAATTTGTGATATGCGAAATCGCGAAAGCGCCTTTCACATAAAGCCTTGGTCACATCCCTTGGTCACGGGAAGAGAAGGAGTCAGTCTAGATAAGCTCCATTTCGGATTTTTGGAGATCGCGATGTGAAAGTGTCGAGACACTTGGGCAAAGGAATGCCGAAATAACGAAACCCGATTTAAAAGGAAAGAATAATAAAGATCATCCAACGGCGCGGACAAAGCTTGAATGAGATCGGAAGGTTATTGTTCTCTCTCACACTTGAGTCCTCAGTTACGAATCTGTTAAGATAAACTGACTCTTGATTGCAAATCAGTTAGTGTTTCAGTTGCTAGGACAGGTGTCTTTGTTTTGCCTAAGGGAAGGTGAAGTGAAACCGTCGAGGGAGGTGTGCATAAAAGAAAAGGAGACAGATTGTGCATGGTTGGTTGTTCTGGATGAGCTCAACTATAATAGAGAAGACGAAGAGTCTCAACTGCCAGAGACAAAAAGGAATCTCGGCATAACAACCAGTGAGGTTGAACACGTGGGAAAACCGCCAGAGAAGCTGAAGACTTACCATGATGATCAGGCAGAGCACTCAAGAGGTGGAGAAGATTGGCACGGAGTGAGTATGCAGATGGATTTCACACATTGCATGCACAAGGGGCACAGAAGCTATAAGTACATTTTACAGAGAAGAGATGAGGCTGTTGTTGCGGTTGGAGTTGCGGTGGTCACTGTGTAGAAGGATTGAGTGTGAGCAAGGAGGCAGAGCGCAGAAGTAGAAATGCACAGAAGAGGAACTGTACAGTGAATGGACATGGCGCATAGAGCATAAAAAGTAGAAGAACATAGCACAAGTCATGTGTGCAGAATGGCAATGAGGTAGATAGAGCAACGAATTGCAGCAGAACAATGATGAGTCGGGTAAGCCATTGTTGAACACCATATCACTGTAATAAGTTTCAGAAGCAAAGTATATTTTAGGGAGGTAGGGAGGTGCTCGGGAGGACTGTTGTCCTCAGAGGTTCAAGTGGGTGCTTGAACACAAGGAGTTGTAGCTTCCATCTGGTTGCAGCCAGAGAAACCAGGGTGGCAGGGTGGTGCATGGGAGAACTCTTGTTCTCTGTTATATAGGTTGGTGCCTGTATGATTGGAAGTTGGTGCTTTCATCCAGTTTGTGCTGGAAACACTCAGGGAGTTGGTGCTTCCTTCTAGTTGGTGCTAGAGAAACCAGGGAGTTGGTTCTTCCTTCTAGTTGGTGTTAGAGAAACCAGGGAGTTGGTGCTTCCTTCTAGTTGGTGCTAGAGAAACCAGGGAGTTGGTGCTTCCTTCTAGTGGGTGCTAGAGAAAACAGAGAGTTGGTGCTCTCAGCAAGTAGCAGCTTGCAAAACAGAGGTTGTAGCCTCATTATGAGTTGGTGCTCATATGTATGATAATGTAAAGAACGTAACTATTACTTATCATATAAAGGAAAAGAGGTTTTTACCCTGTATGGGTTTCCTCAGGAAATATCTGTCTCTGTGTTTCTCATATATGTGACTGATGCTAAATGTGCCATTGTTTATTTCCCTATATTATTGTGATCATCATTTAGTGTTTCAGCAAAGAGTTCAAAGGAAGCATAATTGTTTAAGCTCGGTAACAACTGATTCACCCCCCCCTCTCAGTTGTCTAACATCTTCCACTTCCCTTTTGAAACCTTCTTACAAAATTTTCTATTTCTTCATCAAGGTTGTTATCCTTGTCTTTTGTATTCTTTATGGATTTAAAGGCTGCTTCATTGTTTTGTTGGTCACTTTTTGTACCTATTCTCATTTCATATGCTATAAGAGACCCATGTAATTCATCCATTGTCATTTTGGTCAAGTCCATAGTTTCTTCAATGGCGGAGACCTTAGAATCATACTTCAAGAGAAGTGATCTCAACACTTTTTGTACAACCAATGATTCATCGAGCTCTTCACTTAATCCTTTGATAGCATTAACAACTTCATCAACTCTAAGAAGATAGGTTGCAATATCTTCCTTTTCATTCATCTTCAAAGTTTCAAATTCTGCTCTATGTCATTGAAGCTTGACCTGCTTAACTTTTGGATCACCTTCATAGATATTCTTGAGTTTATCCCATACCTCTTTAGCAGTGTTGCATCCCATCACTTTGCTAGCAATGGTTGGTGCCAATGTTGCTAGAATAACATGTATGTCTTTTGAATTACAACTCATAAGCTTCTTCTCATTTGGATCGGTTGGAGCATTATTTGGGATTACATAGCCATTTACAACTGAGTACCAAATGTCTACTCCTAAATCTGTTAGGTAAGTTTTCACTCTATCACTCCAGTATGCATAATTTATTCCATCAAATTTTTTAATCTCATTTGAAATGTGATCATGGTCATCCATATCTGCTCAGGATTTTCCTTCCAATGGTTAAACTATTCTGAAGGCAACCTGCTCTGATACCAATTGTTGATACTGAGAGGGGGGTGAATCGGTATCAAGTACAATTTAAAAACCTTTGCAACTTATTCTTAAACCATTCAACTATATCCAATGAGCAATGAACAATAGTATAAGAGTTACACCAATACACCACAATACACCCATGCACAATATATGAGAAATAATCAATAGTTATTGTTCAAGGGAAGTAATGACTTCCAAAGGTAGCTACAGCCTCCAAATGTAAAGGGAGGGATAAACCTACAAGAGGAAGATACAATCCTCCAATATCAAGAGAGATTTGAACTCTCCATCCTTGTCCCTTCCTTCCACCCAAGAATATATGACAGATAATAAAACTTTACATTAAATCATTGCCATCAACCAATCATCACATAGAACCTGATAATATTTCCTGAGACTTATTCAATTTCTGAAATTCTTCAATTCTTGGAGTACTATGATCCTGTAGATAATATTACTTAATGTATTCTCTGAAACTCTTCGAATTTTCACTCCTTGAATCCTCCCCAATTTTCAGGAGAGTGAACTTTCACAGAATGCCCCACGCTCAATAATTAACATCCGATTTTGAAACTCGCATACAAGAAACTAAAGTCCGTACGATTTCCAATGAAATTTCTCCCACTTCATTTGGATTCTCGACGAATATGTTATGACTGTTTTACCCGGAACACTTGTTTATTGACTAGCTTTAGGACTGGTCACAAACCCTATCTTCCACAGAGTGTATCTCCATAATTATAGTGAATCAAGAGATGAAATTTTTATCAGAGGTACCTTGATATGTATTTTCAATACCATATCGATTTCACCATCTGAATCATTCTAGAAAAAAGGTTATATTAAAAATGGTAAGATGACCTGAAAATAACATACCTTAGAACACATCACCAAAAGACTTCATCCTCCCTTGAAATCTGGCCTTCTTTACTTCTTATTTTCTCTTAAATTCAACTTGTATCAAAATGAATGTATAATGATGTTTATTTATACCATTTATGTCACTTCATTTTAACATTAGGGCCGACCTGACACTTTCTTATTTTGTAATTCTTTTCTTTAATTATCTTCAGGCCTACATGTACTTCCTTCTTCAATTCACTTTGTCATCTTCAAAAATTCATTTCTCCTTAACCATGAGGATCCACGTCATGCCACGTACCACCAATGCCACGTGAAAACAACCATGTAAGATTTTCAATGAAAACAACCAATCTTATGTATATGTATATGTATATGTAAGATTTTCAATGAAAACAACCAATCTTACAACATATACATATACATGTGAAAATTTCGTAGGTGCACACTATGTTGATATACATGTACAAATTTCGATCATAATACTAAAATAAAATAAAAACTACAATTTTACAACTCCAGCAACAATTCCAGCCATAACCTCTTGTCCCTATCAACCTGTTGACCTAAGGAATGTACCCCATTGAATTCTCTCATTCTATCAATAATTACCATTATTTTATAAAGGCCCATAGCATAGGTTGGCTAGGACTCTAATACATGGTTCCAAAACTATAGCTGCTCAAAATGGAGTATTGCATTCTAATATTATTTTTTCTTTAAAATTGTCAAAACTTTGTTGTTATTTTTCCCAAATGTTTTTTTCATGCTCCCATGTAGCATATTTAGGACCATATCAAGTTCATTGGACCTTTTCCAACCCTATGTCTTTGTTGTTGAGCACTTTGACTTGTCAGTCTAGGATATGTACTAGTTCCACTTGGAAATCCCCTTCATGTTCCACCTAGATCACAATCCAATTAATTATGTGGTTTGGCTCAGAAACATATTTCTTTAATAATGATACATGAAATACATTACGCACTCTCATGGATGCAGAAAATGCTAGAATGTATGCGATTGGCCATGTTTGTTCTAATATTTCAAAAGTTCCACAATATCTTGCTACAAACGTTGGGAAACTTCCTAATATTAATGAACTTATTTTTTCCTTCACTTTTAAAAATACATTCTCATCATTTTGAAATCTATGAAAACTCTATTCTTGTTTGCATAACTTATCTTCCTAACTTGGGTATCCTTTCAATTCATCTTGGTCTTTGCCATTCTCTCTTCCATTTACTTCAACAAATGTGACCCAATAACTTCTATGTCTATTGGATTATCCCAACTCACTGGTGTGCTACACTTCCTACCATACAATGCTTCAAATGGACTCATTTTTAATGAGGCTTGAGGTCAATTATCATAATAAAAATCAACTAAGTGAATATAATTCTCCCACTTTGATGGTTTGTCCAACACATACATTCTAAGAATCTATTCAATTATTCGGTTAGTTCTCTCTATTTTCCCATTTGACTCTGGGTGAAATGTTGTACTAACATTTAAATTTGTCCCAAAAGATTTCAACAAAACCTTTCAAAATTGAATGTAAATTTTGGATATATGTCTGAAAAAATTTCCTTGGGCACCCCATGTATCCTAAAAACTTATTTCATATAGATATCTTCAATATTTGATGCCTTGTGTGTTGTCTTCACTACAATAAAATGTGTTTCATTAGTTAATTTATCCACCACGACCATGATGAAATCCTGATACTTCATTGTTCTTGGTAGATTAGTAATAAAATACACTGTGACTACTTTCCACTTCCATTTCCACTTCTATTTTCAATATTCACCTTTTGACACTCCAGAAACTTGGCTATATAATTAGCCACTTCTTTCTTCATTCCAGGCAAAAAATATTGGCTTCTTACAATTTTTATTTTTTTTTGATATCATAGGTACCCAACATATGGCACATTATGCATTTCCTTCATCACTATATTTTTTAACTTGTTGGAATTAATCACATATTATTTTCCTTTGTACATAATAATTCCATCCTCTTTTATCTCAAAGTCTGTAAATTTCTACACAAAAATACCTTGTTGTAATGTTTATTTTATTTTCAAATAGTTCTTATATGAATTCGCAACCCCTAAAATTATGTCTTTAAGTATTTGTTGTACATGGTAATGAATGCAATATGGATTTCATGAGCTCTTATAATAAGTGCATCAACCAGTTGATTTTCAATTCCTTTTATGTGCTTAATTTCAAAGTCATATGCACTCATAAATTCAAGTCATCTAGTTTTCCTCACATTTAATGTGGTTTGTCCAAACAAATGTTTCGAACCATAGTGGTATATCCTTAGCTCAAATTTTCTCCTCATGAGGTAATATCTCCACATTTTTAATGCATGAGTAATGGTTTATAATTCTAAGTCATTTGGAGCATAATTTCTCTCATTCTATTTTAATTTTCTCGACTCATAGAATACCACATGATCCTTTAATGTGTGGACTACACCGATTCATTCCCTGCATGCATCCAAGCACACCACAAAATATTCATCCGGATCTACGGTATTCAATATTGGGACAACTGTCAAAATGTATTTTATTTGTTGAAAGCTATCTTCACACTTGAGAGTCCATTCAAACTTCACTCCCTTCTTTTGCAAATAAGTGAATCGGATTTCATTATCTGAGAATATTTTTATGAATCCTTGATAGTAATATGAAATACCCATGAATGATATGACCTATGTCACATTTCTTGACGTTGGACATCCTCTAATGGCTTCTATCTTCTTGGGATAAAATTCTATTCCTTCTGTGGAAATTATATGTCCCAAGTAGTGAATATTCTTTTGACAAAAGATGCACTTACTTATCTTAGCACACAATTTATGCTCTCTTAAAACTTTTAGAACCATCCTTACATGTTTCTCGTGTTCCTCCTTTTTCTTTTAGTAAATGAGTATATCATCCATGAACAAAATTACAAACTTTCTCAGGTATTCCCTGAACACTCAATTCATCAGGCACATGAAACAAATTGGGGAATTGGATACCCCAAATGGAACTATAGTGAATTCATGATTCTCATATCTTGTCATGAATGTTGTCTTGTTGATGTCTTATTCCTTTATCCTCACTTGATGTTAGTGTGATCTCTAGTCAATCTTGGAAAATATTCTTGCACCTTTCAGTTGATCAAATAAATTATCAATCCTTGGAAAATGATATTTTTTCTTTATGGTGAACTTATTTAGTTATCTTAAATAAATACATGATATAAAAGAATGGGTATAAATTTGAACCCATGATTCCATCAACCTACGCACCTAGACATTTTCGAAAAAGCGACTCAGCAAAGCAACCAGAAAACGAAAGTAGAGGGGAAAAATAAAGGGGAATTCGGTTAAGTATATAAGAGGGGAAAAAAAGAGATAATATAGAGTGGGAAGATAGAAAGGGGAATTCGGTTAAGTATATAAGAGGGCAAAAAAAGAGATAATATAGAGTGGGAAATAGAAATGGGGAGGGAAATGTTCGCAAGCAACAAGTCTCAACAAAATCACATTGCTTCCAAATCATCGCTTAATAGTCCAATATTATATCCACCTACTCATTTTGTGTGTTTGATTTACTATCACAATTGGTATACCTTTTCGAAGATTGTACTTCAGCCTCGTCTGTTGTGGCATATAATATTTCATCCTCTTGTCCAACTAATATGTTTCTTTCAATGTAGCAATGTAGAAAATACAATGGACATGAAGGTAAGTTGGTATGTAGAAAGACATGTAAAAAAATAAATGCAGTTCTATTTATATCAATGCAGTATCACAGAGAATACAATTGACATGAATATAAGTTATTATGTAGAAAGATACATAGTATTTACATACAATAAATTAGGTGCAAAACAGTAGAACAAATATACAGACAATAAATGAAATACAAAATAATGGAATATGAAATAAAAGTAGAAGCATGCACCTTTGTATCTCCTCTTCTACATTTATGGTAAAGAGTCCTTCATCTTCTCCAGTTATTTTGTTTATTTCAATGTAGCAATGCAAAAAATACAATGGACATGAAGGTAAGTTGGTATGTAGAAAGACATGTAAAAAAATAAATACAGCTCTATTTATTTTAATGTAGCATCACAGAGAATACAATTGACATGAAGATAAGTTATTATGTAGGAAGATACGTAGTAACTACATACAACAAAGCAGGGGAAAAGTAGTAGAACAAATATACAGAGAATAAATTAAATACAAAACAATGGAATATGAAATAAGAGTAGAAGCAGACACCTTTGTATCTCCTCTTCTACATTTGTGGTAAAGATTCCTTCATTTTCTCCAGTTATTCTGTTTGTTTCAATGTGAGAATGCACACACTACATTGAACATGAATGTAAACTGGTATGCAAGGGAGAACAAGTAATATGTACATACAATAAATGAGAATCAAAGGAATAGAATAAAAGAGAGTTAGAAACATGAACCTTTATTTTTCTTGATCCATGGTTATGATTATATAGAATTTTTCCTAGACAAAATATATTATGAGCTAGAAAATATTAAGAAGTTGGATGGTCGTAGCTGAATGATTTGGTTTTGTGCAACAAAGTATCCGATATGCTTTGCTACATTAAAATATAATTTTGTAATATATTTGATATATATTTCATAATTCAAGTACAAGACAAATTGTATTGTGGTCACACTAGACTATGTATAAGATAAAGAGGTTGTATTGTGATATGGGCACATTTCACCATACATGGTTAATACGTGTGTTTTGTACATGTTTTATCTTAACCAAAAGAAAGCGGACATTGGAATTGCACACGTAGTTTTCCAATTACTTGTTATGGCACTATTTTGTAGCATGTCAGCACTGAAGTATCCTAGAATTATAATGGTTTCATCCAGATGTAAATGGTGTGATGCATTTGAGAAAACATTTATTATGTTAGCAATGTTTCACGCGAAGCGACATAGAGTTTGAATATTGTAATTTGCAATCCATGGATTACTACTCTTGCTAGCACCATCTCAACATTTTTTTCTTCTACAAGAACATTTTGCAAATGCATGTAGGTATGGTTCAAAGTTTGGAGAAACAATTGGAGCAAACTTTAAGAGTAGGAGGGAAATATATGCCAATGTTGTCCAATTTTGTTGCATCCTAGCCATCGTTGTACCATACCTATCCCTTCTACACCTACCTGCAATTTTCTTCTACAAGAATCCTACAAAGGCAACAAGCTTGACATTGCATTTTTCATGTGAAATACATGGGTTCGATTCCCATACGGGATAGGTGCTAGATTTCCACTTCGTCACACACGGAAAATGACCAAGATTTGCAATGCTATAAAAAATGACAGCCAGAATTGTGTACCATTGGCATGGACATGGTGCAGAGCCTCAGGAAAAAATTGGAGAAAAATTTAAGAGCAGGAGAAAAAGATATGCCAACATCTATGGAAACTCTGTACGACAAGAACGATGAATAAATACTTAAACATTCTTACTTGCAAAATGAAAAAAACGAATAGTAACCAACGAATACGAATGAAAGTATGTTATTGAAACTTACTCATTAATGATGAACGAAAAAACTGTAGGTCCACTTGCGGGTGTAGGACTTGAACACTGCAAAGTGAAAAAAATGACTCCAACTGTCGGTGTAGGACCCCAACCTTGCAAAGTCGAAGAAAACAAAAACAAGCAATAAGCAACAAACTAGTGAGCAAGCACCAACAGGTCCAACTGCAACTACAGGACCGCAAGCTTGCAAAGTTGAACCAATCAACAACAAGAAGAAACCGACAAAGCAACGAACCAATGAATAAGCAACAACCAGTGAACGAATAAACAATATATGTGTACCATTAGCATGGACATGGTGCAGAGCCTCAGGAAAAAATTAGAGAAAAATTTAAGAGCAGGAGAAAAAGATATGCCAACATCTATGGAAAGTCTGTAGGACAAGAACGATGAATAAATACTTAAACATTCTTACTTGCAAAATGAAAAAAAAGAATAGTAACCAACGAATACGAATGAAAGTATGTTATTGAAACTTACTCRTTAATGAATAATGAAAAAACCGTAGGTCCACTTGCGGGTGTAGGACTTGAACACTGCAAAGTGAAAAAAATGACTCCAACTATCGGTGTAGGACCCCAACCTTGCAAAGTCGAAGAAAACAAAAACAAGCAATAAGCAACAAACTAGTGAGCAAGCACCAACAGGTCCAACTGAAACTGCAGGACCGCAAGCTTGCAAAGTTGAACCAATCAACAACAAGAAGCAAATGACAAAGCAACGAACCAACGAATAAGCAACAACCAGTGAACGAATAAACAATATATGTATCTTCAATGATGACCAAATTGCATTCCAAGCATAGAAGAAAGCCGAAACATATGATGACCATGTGAGTGGAAATACTTAAACATTCTTACATGCAAACTACAAACAGTAAATAACAAAGAACGAATACGAATGAAATTATGGTATTGAAACTTACTCCGCAATGATGAATGACAGAAGCACAGATCGAATTGTGGGTGCAGGACTTGAACCCCGCAAAGTGAAAAAAACAGCTCCAACTACAGGTGCAGGACCCCAACCTTGCAAAGTTGAAGCAAACAAAAAATAACAACAAGCACCAACAGGTCCAACTGTAGGTGTAGGACCTCAACCTTGCAAAGTTGAACCAAACAATAACAAACAGCAATCGACGAACCAAGGAACCAACGATTAAGAAGCAGACAGTGAACCAATAAACAATATATGTATCTTCAATGATGACTAAATTGCATTCCAAGCATAGAAGAAGTATGAAACATATGATGGCTATGCGACTGGCGGTCGACAACAATATTGTCCAAATTCACTGCAACATTGTATGGAAAAAATTGAGGAAAAAAGTATTGTGAGAAGCCTATTTAAGTAAACATTTAAGGCTATCAGGGTTGTTTAAGGGCCTCACGCTATGCAAACATTTAATTTTTCAATCCTGTTTAAGGGCCTCACGCTATGTAAACATTTAAGTTGTCAGGCCTATTCAAGTACCTCAAAAAGAGTGTCATTGCTCAAAACTTTTGGTATGTAAACATTTCAATACAAATGTTTATGTCATAGCCAACATGTTTAAAATACTTTATTGGAAACAAATAGAAATAATAAAAACATTAAAAAAGAGCGTCGATGCTCAGAACTTTTGGTATGTAAACATTTCAATAAAAATTAAAAAATTAAAAAAGAGCATCCATGCTCAAAACTTTGGATATCTAAACATTTACAACATTGAGAATAACAATGTTGGCAATAAGACTTTGAATCTATTCTCCAATGAGATAATGACATATAAGGTTTTTTTATTATATAAAAAATAATGGTTTTACTTTTATAGTTAGAACAATAGAAATGATGCGAAAATTTATAGTCAAAAGACATATTAATATGAAGTTAATGAATTATTAATTGCTATAGTCCCTCTACAAGAAAATCATTATATGAATTATTATGATTTGAATACTCTATATTAATCCTTATAAATAAATTGTTATATTAAAATTGTAGTTTACATTAATAGTTAAATTTGTGAATAAAATTGTTATATTAAAATGTTTTAAAACTTTTTAGATTTTTACAACTATTTATCATAGTGTTGGAAATTTTTGGAGATCTACTTATGTATGTTTTTAGAAACCTCCAATGTTTAAAATGAACCCTCCACCCGTCATGAGAAACAAATGAAACTTTTGATAATATTAAAAAAAATTAAACTATGATTAATAAAAAGAAATAAAAAACAAATGTAAAATAGTTGTTGATAATTAATAAATTTGTTACATTTTCATTATCATCTTGTTTTGATTTGAAACATATATATATATATATATATATATATATATATATATATATATGGACTTAATTTATATTTTTTTCAACTACGCCCACAAGGGTGTAGACCGATTGACAAGTATCGTGTAAATTTACTTGGAGGGCTTGCTGTGCGTTTCTCCCTAGGGATTATAAGACAGCCTGAATCTCACCCCGTGTTACTGCAGTTGTTACCGATTCCCCTTGTAAAAATAAATGAAAAATAAAAAATCTTCAACTACTCAAAAGTTTATTTTCTCTATTGTATTGTTGTTTTTTGGACTTAAGTTATATTTTTTTCAACTACTCAAAAGTTTCTTTTCTTTACTGTATTGTTGTTTTTTGGACTTTTTTTGGACTTAAGTTATATTTTTTTCTACTCAAAAGTTTCTTTTCTTTACTGTATTGTTGTTTTTTGGACTTATTTTTTGGGCTCTAAGGTTTCTTTTCTCGTTTTGTGAGCCTTATCTAAATTGGTTAAGGCTGATGATCGTACCAATTTTCTTTCTGCCAAAAGAATTTTATACGCATCTTGTACATGAACGTCTACACAATCAATAACCATGTACTGTCATTCAGATCGGATGGTGTAAAAAATTCATGTACGTGTGGCGTCTCCACTGACAATAAACATCTATTGTCCCTCAATCGGATGGTGTATATTTGAGATATATTCCGTTTAGAATGGGAAAGAATAGAACTAGCTTCCCTCCCTCTGTGCTACGAGAAGGGAATAGAATCAAAACAACATTGCAGTACACCAAGGATGCCATAACATCGGTGGTCAGGAGTGAGAAACGGCATAAAAAAATATTAACATAGAAATATGTGAGGGGCACACTCAAAGAGAGGAGACGAAAAATATGTGAGGGGCACACTCAAAGAGAGGAGACGAATTTGCAGTGAGCAGTGGGAGATTGATTATATACCACTGAAACCCGATAGCATGTATGTGGTAGTTGCTGCCTTGGGATGAGTCAATTGCAGAAACAATTAAATGGTATAAAACAAGGGACCTCACGTAGCCTCTCATCTATCTACATATATATTTTTGGTAAATCGAGGAAATCACGTGACCTCTTATCTTTCTGTTGGATTTACTTTTTCTAAATGACGGATATTGACTCTATTTATGCTGCAAGACCTTTGGGAAGGTTGTATGACAATGTGTCATTCTCTGCGTATAACACTCGCTTTGTTCCTCTCTAGCTCGCAATGATTATGAGTTTCCCTTCTATGGCAGAAGCAATTAGGGACCAGCCCCAGCGGGAGCAAGGAATCATGTGGGATCTTGCGTGAAAGGAGACGAGGATGATTTGCCGACGTCCACTCATAATATGATTTGCCGACGTCCACGCATATTGTACATGACGTCATGATACTC
>ML787391.1:24201-70031 GCA_009831015.1 Picea engelmannii | reverse complement strand
AAAATTTGTAATTTTTCATTGTTGAAATTGTATTTTTAAATGTATAAATGAATTTAATGTTCTCAATCTCAACAATTGATATTTAAAATTAATTTTTCTAATTTTTAACTTATTTTTTAAAAAACATAATTTAAAAAATATAAAAAATAAATCCAAATCTTAATATATTTGAACTACTCTAATTTCCAATAATATTATATTAATTTATATTATAAAATAAAATAATATAATTATAAAATATTTTTTAAATTATTAACATTTTAACTATATATGTGATACATATATATCTCTTACACATAAATGTAAAAATCAATAAAATTAAATTGAAAATTATTTATAAAAAAACATTTCTCATTATTAAAATCAATGAAATTAAAAACTATCTATAAAAACTTTCCTTGAAGTTTTAATATGTTACGCTTAAAATCATAAAAACATTTTTTTTAATAATAACAATATTGTTTTAAATATATACAATGAATTTGTCAGTGTAAGAAAAAATTTAAGATCGTTTATCACATTACTAAATTATCTGTTTCATTATTATTTTGTAGAGGTTACTTACGAATATATCACATTACTAAATTTTAACCTTTGAATGTATTCGAATTTTAACCTTTGAATGTATTCGCAATCATGTGCAAGAGGCTGAAGTATCCTTGAAAAACCAAGTAAATTTGTTTAAAGGAACGCTCTTTAATCTCCTTAATTGGAGGGCTTGGCTTCTTAAAGAATATCGCAACCACATTTTTATAATTAGGTTTTCCATAAAACCACTTTGTTATATATATATATATATATATAACTCTTTTTAATAAGGTGGGAATTTGGAAAACATTGATTCTACCGATAAAGTTTTTATGAATTTTTTAATATACAAATGGTATATCAAAATTATCTATAATTATCATTTTGCCTAACAAATTTATTATATATTGTTTCAAATATTTCATTTTATAGAAATTAATATCTCGCACCGTCATTATACCAATTAATATCAACAATATCATATTTAAAGCTAAATACGTCTATTAAAAACTCATTTAATACTAATAACGTTGATCATGATATGTGATCAAGTAATATAGAAAGCTAGTTATAGAATTAAGTAATTACTTATTATGATAAATTCAGATGAATAATTGTTATGGATGTTTACATAAGCTTTGTTGTTTTGAGAGAGATATTTGTGTTTTTATTTCAAATTTATCCGTGGTACATGGTGAACATGAATATATACATAAAATAAATTCATTCACATTATATTTTTATTGAATCTTTGCGTTTATTGATGGTAGTTAGAAATGTATATTGTCACGATCCGATAAGATGTTTGTTTAGATTTTTTGATCGTTCACATCCTAAGGGTATGTGGCATTATGAGGATTTTTACATGGTTGTTTGGCACACCAAAAAGACTTCATCTGAACTATGTCTATTCACCTAGAGCATACACATACTTTGTTCTAGGCTACTGGTGAGTCACACTCCTACTTTAGTGCAACTCTTGTATACTTAGAAAACCGTTAACAACTTAACACTTAGTCATATATAAGCATACATTCATGAACATGAAAAACCAAGAAAAAAACTACAGAAAAAACAAAGACATGCACATAAATAGTGCGGGCGGAAAGAACCACGCCTAACACTTGGAAAAGTATTTGTTATTGTGAAACAATTACAGTATGAGCACTATCGGCTCGGTTTACAACCTCGAAAGAGTCAAATGAATTGTCTTACCTCACCAAGACACTCAAACAAAGATTCTTCACACAAATGCTCTCTATCACAATCCTTTATGTAACCTCCTGCAGTGCACCTCAGAGATGTTGTTAAGCCCTAAATAGTGGCTCATTACCCCTTAATTGGGGCATATTACATTAGTAATGTTATTTTATTTATGTCGGCTTTAGTCCATTAATTGCAATTATACCTCCTAGTCTCCTGTATATACGAAGGAGACATTTTCATTTGGAATCATCTTGTAATTGAACATTTATGTGGGCATAAGGAGGTTGACCCCTTGAAGAGGATTATTACCTGAATTTCTCTCTTTTTCAAGGCGATGCGTACTTATTCTGAGGTTTTTCTATGCTATATTGATATTTGGTTCCTAACATATGGTATGAGAGCTCAAGGTCTTGAGGTTTCGCTGTTGAATCTGAGAAACCTTGGAATTTTCGCTATAAATTATTTTCTAAAACGATTCAGAAGGAACGACTTGGAGGATATTTAGTGGACGGATCAAGGTACATTGGGTTAAAATTTCATCTCTCGAGGCCTTATACTTTCAGAGATACAAACTTTCTAATATAGGGTTCTGGAATCATCCTGAATTGAGTCGTTGCGGAATTTTTGCTATAATTTATTTTTTGTAACGTTTCAGACCCTAAACGCCGGAGGATATTCACGAAAATTAGTAAGTTATCTTTGGTAACAATTTCATCTTCTGGGTCATCTTACATTTGTAGATACACCCTGTGGAAGATAGGGTATCTGACTAGTCTCAAGCAGGTGTTCCGGGTAAAACAATCATAACGTCTTACTAGAGTATCCAAATTGAGTGAGACCAATTGCATTGGATAGTGGATAGATCATAGTAGTTTTGGTACGAGTTTAAATATTTTATATCAATTATTTTGTGTGGGGCACGCTATACAAGTTGTGGGGAAGTTACCATAAATTCCACTTGGCACATCCAATTTTGATCAGACCTGTGGAATTGTACAGAAGAAATATCAGAGACATACAAAAAGGAAAATTTCATACTTAGAAGGGTCAAAATTTTGGAGATACAATAAAAGAAAGATTGTCTAGAAAAACCACCTCAAAATAAAGGTTTAAAATGATACTTGGCCAACATGCCACCAAAAAAGGGAACTTATACACCAAATAAGCCTCCATACAATCCTACTTGGACTCTTGATGAAGGTGAAGAAATGCGTAGGGACATAAATGATTTACAAAAGAAGATAGTAACAAAAGATGAACTATAAGAGATGGAATCTAAGTTGGAGGCAAAGATGGATGGTTTAAAAGAGGAGATCATGGAAGGATTGAAAAGTTTTGTAATAGAGAGGACACTTGAAAGTGAAAATGTATCCCATGAAATTCATGATGAGGACACAAGAAAGGTGAATCAAGAATGGAGAAACTCCAACTTTGGGTTGAAGACCAACCACGTTTGTAAGATCGATATGAGGAAGTTTTATGGAAAGGACCCTATCACATGGATACTTCAGATGGATAAATTCTTTGATCTACATAATGTGCCACATACACAAAAGGTACGAAATACTTCTTTATATTTAGAACCCAATCAATTTGTATGGTATCGATGGCTTTGTTCTCTCAAATCACTCATCACTTGGACAATTTTCACGGAAGAAATGATAGCACACTATGAGGATACAAGGAGAAATACCTTCTTTAGCAAATTAATAAATCTCAAGCAAAAGGGTTCAGTTACAGAGCACATTGAGAACTTCCAAAGATTGGATATAAAGGTAAGAAATATTTCAGATGAGCGCTTGATTGATGTATTCATAGGAACTTTAAGATATAACATTCAACATGAGGTTCGCCTTTGGGAACCCAAATCATTGGAGAATGCATTTACGGTGGCAGGAAATGTTGAAAGTAAAAATATGGCTATGGCTACTAGAAGGACCAATCCTAACATATATAGAGAGAATAATGTTCCTTATTCTAAAACACCTCAACCTGCAAGGTTAACACCTCAACAATTGGAGGAAAGAAAAGAAAAAATGTTATGCTTTAATTGTGACAGCAAGTATAGTGAGGGACATAAGTGTGGTGAGAAGAAATTATTCTACATAGATTGTGAAGAGGAAGAAGAACAAGAACAAGAACAAGAACCATATCAAGATGAAAATGTAGAAGCAATTTCCTCTGAAGAGTTGACTGCCACGATATCGTGTATTGCATTAGCTGGAATTAACACTCCTCAAACCCTCAAGATCGAAGGATATATCAAAAAGAAAAAGGTAATAGTCCTAATTAATTCTGGCAGTACTCATAATTTCATTCACTATAAATTAGCCAAATCTCTCAATTGCTTTATATATATAGCACCAAAGTTTCAAGTAATGATTGCAGATGGAGGAACTATCAATTTCTCAAGAAAATGCAATAATACGAATCTTACTATGGGGGAATATGTAATGAATAGTCCAATGATTGTTATACCCATGGGTGGTGCTGATGTTGTACTAGGAATCCAATGGTTACAATCATTAGGAACAGTGGCTTTTAATTTTCAAGAATTTTTCATGAAATTTTCATTGGAAGGAAAAGAAATTGAGTTAAGAGGTATCATAGGGAAACCCGGTAAGGTGATAAGCTCTAATGGTGTGAAACAATTATTGAAAAAGGGGCATCAAGGTGTTATTGCACAACTATGCTCACTAGATGTTCAAACATCTAAGCCATATATTCCTCTAGATCTCCAAGGGATCATTGATAAGAATTCCAAAGTATTTGAAGATATTCTCAAAGGTCTTCCACCCACTCGAAATCATGATCATGATATTCACCTAATTCTTGGGAGTGTTCCTCCTAACATCAGGCCATACAGATACCCTTATGCCCAGAAGAGTGAATTTGAGCACATGGTTGAAGAAATGTTAGAGGCTGGCATTACTAGACCTAGCCAAAATTCTTACTCTGCATCAGTGGTAATGGTATTCAATAAAGGTGGTTGATGGTGTATGTGTCCAAATTATAGAGAGCTCAACAATATCACTATGAAAGATAAGTTTCCCATTCCTGCCATTGATGAATTGTTAGATGAACTACATGGAGCAATCTATTTCACAAAGTTGGATCTTCGTTTAGGGTATCATTAGATTAGAATGAAGAAATAAGATATACCAAAAACAACATTCCAAACTCATGAAGGCCGTTTTGAATTTTTGGTCATGCCTTTTGGCCTTACAAATGCACCTTCCACATTCCAAGGGTTGATGAATTCCATTTTAAAGCCCTTCCTTCGAAAATTTGTGTTAGTATTTTTTGATGATATACTAATCTATAGCAAGTCTTGGGAGGATCATGTGTGACATGTTGACAAGGTGATACAACTACTAAAGGAGCAACAACTATATGCCAAACCATCCAAATGTTTCTTTCGAGTGAAGGAGGTAGAGTATTTGGGTCATATTGTATCTCATGGAGGTGTCAAGGTAGACCTTAACAAGATTAAGGCCATGATGGACTGGCCTATTCCAAAAACATTGAAGAATCTTAGAGGATTTTTGGGTTTGACAGGTTACTACCACAAGTTTGTTTGACACTGTGGAAGAATAGCAGCACCTCTAACGACACTAACTAAGAAGGATTCATTTTCATGGACTCTAGAGGCAACTAAAGATTTTGAAAAACTTAAAGAGGCGATGTGCAAAGCTCCTGGCTTAACAACTCCAGAATTCACAAAAACCTTTATTGTGGAATGCAATGCCTCGGGAAATGGAATTGGTGATGTCCTAATGCAAGAAGGAAGACCCATGGATTTTGAAAGTCGACCACTCAAGGGAAAGGACTTACACAAACCCATTTATGAGAAGGAAATGATGTAAATACTACATGAATTGAAGAAATAGCATCCTTAATAGGTAGGCACTTCAAGGTCAAAACAGATCATGATAATCTTAAATACTTCTTGGAACAAAGACTATCTTCAAAAGAAAAAAAAATGGGTAACCAAGATATTGGGTTATGATTTTTAAATAGTCTATAAAAAAGGGAAGCAAAATGTTGTGGCAGATGCACTCTCAAGGAAGGATGAAGATGTTGAGGCCTCTCTCTGTTCTATCTCGATCATCCAACCCGATTGGATAATAGAAGAAAGGGATGAATGGAAGAATGATGAAAAAGTGTGGACTCTCTTTCAAAGGTTGCAACAGGATTCCAGTACAACAGATACATTTACATGGAAAAATGATTCACTATGGTATAAAGATCGGTTATATTTATGTAAGAACTCCCAACTCAAACAAAAGGTACTATTGGAATTTCACACCTCTCCAGTAGGAGGGCACTCAGGATTTTTAAAAACCTACCATAGGGTCAAGAAGGAATTTTTTTGGGATGGCCTTAAAACTGATGTTCAAAGGTTTCTGCCAGAATGTTTGGTTTTCGAACAAAATAAGGTGGGAACAATTAAGACCCTAGGTATTTTACAACCATTATCCATCTCAAGTCAGCGTTGGGAGGAGGTTTCCATGGATTTCACCACAGGGTTACCGAAGTCTGAAGGAAAGAGTGTCATCATGGTGATTGTTTTAAGACTGACCAAGTACACACACTTTTGAGCACTCCCTCATCCCTTCAAAGCTAGTACAGTTTCCACCACATTCATGGAGACAATTCAAAATCTACATGGCAGCCCAAAGATTATTGTAAGTGACAGAGATCGCATCTTCACTGGACATTTTTGGACAAAACTATTTTCTTTTTGGGGTACTCAATTGGCTCATAGCTCATCCTATCATCCTCAATCTTATGGAGAAACTGAAATAGTGAAGAAATGTCTGGAAGAATACCTTCGTTGCTTTGTCTCTGATAAACAAACATAATGGTTCAAATGGTTACCCTTGGCAGAGTGGTGGTATAACACTTCCTTTCATACTGCAACAAAAATGACACCATTTATGGCACTCTATGGATACCACCCTCCTTCCATCACTTCTTCTCTAAAAGAAAAATCTAAGGTTCAAGCAGTGGAAGATCACATCGAGCATCAATAATAAGTTCTCCAAATATTAAAGGACAACCTGACCATGGCACAAAATCGCATGAAACAACAAGCAGATCAACATCGTAGTGAAAGAAGTTTCGAAGTAGGGGATTGGGTGTTTTTAAGACTACAACCATACAAACAGATGTCCCTCAAGCAAGCCAAGAAGGATAATAAATTATCACCAAAGTACTATGGCCCTTATAAGGTGTTGCAAAAGATTGGTACTATGGCATAGAAATTAGAGTTTCCCGCATCTTCACAAGTACACCCAATTTTCCATGTTTCATGCTTAAAGAAGGTTATAGGTGACAAGATCCCAGTTCAAACTATATTGGCAGAACTTGACAAGGAAGAAAAAATCATATGGGAGCCTGAATCCATCACTGACACAAGAATTCGCCAGCTAAGAAATAGATCCATTTCAGAGTATCTCATTAAATGGAGGAAATTACCGGCTGAAGATTCCACTTGGGAAGATGAGTCTTTTATATAGAAGCATCCAGAGTTACTCAAGCATTGCAAACAACACTTGTCTCAAGGGGAGGGGCATGTTAAGCCCTAAATAGTGGCTCATTACCCCTTAATTGGGGCATATTACATTAGTAATGTTATTTTATTTATGTCAGCTTTAGTCCATTAGTTGTAATTATACCTTCTAGTCTCCTATATATACCAAGGAGACATTTTCATTTGGAATCATATTGTAATTGAACATTTATGTGTGCATAAGGAGGTTTCCCCCTCGAAGAGGCTTATTATCTAAATTTCTCTCTTGTTCAAGGCGTTGAGTACTTATTTCGAGGTTTTTCTATGCTATATTGATATTTGGTTCCTAACATATGTCCTCAACCATCGACTTGTTTTCCTTTCGTTTCCGCACACTTTCACCAAGCTAACAAAGATTTTAGTTCTTCCTCACACATGTCTCCAATAAACCTACATTTATAGAGTTCCCCAAAATGTCCCAGAGCATTGTTATAGTCCAAAATGCCACCACTGTGCATTTTTTTATCATGGAACATCCATATACACACTTGAAAATCCCTTTTGTTGGAGTTCCTTGTCAAAAAAATCATTTTTCAAGGTGTACGCGCCGTGATCTACAACCATCTCGTGTACATATTCTACCTGATACATAGGCGAATCACGTACATATGCTACCTGATACATAGATAGCCTGTGTACACTCACAAAAGTTGCAAAAAATAAAATTTATGTGCTCTCTAGTGGGGTTTACGAGTTATTTTCGGTTGCATAACCATTCTTACCTCCTGTATCCCTTCTCACAATAAAAAAACCATCAAATTTCCATATAAAAAGGGCCCTAGGGGAGTCATTTGAAATAAATTTGGAAGAAGAAAAGAAACTCTGGACAAATTCCGCATTCTTTTTCTTAGCTTATGCATCCAATTCTGAGTATCCATCCTCAACAATCTCATTCTCTCATCATCTTTATGCAATCCATCAAACCCCTTAGTTTTTCATGTTGATTGTGAGGATTTTCTAATGATTGAGGGATTAATCCACTTGGAGTCTTATTAAAGGAGCCCAAGTGAGGTTCGTAGAGAGATGTCAACATTAAATATTATGTTTGTAATATTCCTTATGTGTTATCAATAAAAGAGAGTTTTCCTTTCCCAATTCACATGTCTATGTTCTTGTGAATAATTTTGAATGTTTATAGCTTATTTGGTGAGAATTAATACATGTTTATGTTAAGAATGATTGCATATATGTTGTTGTAGATTTATTTCTGAGTTATTTCAGGTCATCTTTGGGAGGAGACTTGCAATCCGGGAGATAATAGCGGATAAAGGGGATCTACTACAAACGAAAGTATATAAGGTGTCATTCTTCATATTTTTCTTGTTTCTCTCATTTAAAAGAAATCATAAGAGTTTGTAAGATTGGGTAAAAATAGTTTGTTTCTCTCTTTTAAGGATTCATCACTCTTTTTATCCATTAGACCCTAACTAGGGGGATTTTTCCCCAAAGCAGAATTGGCGACTCCACTGAGGAGTCTCCTTAGGGTCTATTTAGGATATATTTATTTGGTTTGATTTCTTGTTTTATCTATACTTTATGAGGCTATCTAAGTCTTTGGTCACCTTCTACGTGTTTACCAGGTTACCTGGGTTGGGTTTCAAGTATTAATCTTTCTGTTTTTAAAAATTTTCAAACCTATACGTGACCTCTTGGTTTCTTATACCGCGTACATACACATATTCAATTAACACATCCCACATCCATATGTAGGTTCTCTGAACATAACCCGCGTGTCTCCCAAAATTTGGGGGTTTTTCAAAACCTTTTCCCTTTTTCAAGAGGTTTTTGGTTTCTCGGGTCTTCCTGAGTATCAGGCACCTTTGTTGATTGTTTCTTATCAATTTTTGAGTCTCAATTTGTCTATAAGATTGAAATATGATCTATTTTGTATAATCTTTTTTTCTCTCTATTTTTATTAAAGTTTGAAGGTTTGTTTACAAGCTTTAGGTTTTCCTCTGGATTCTTCTGAATAGTTGCCTTCTGGCAGTGGTCTAGAACTTGAATCAGTATTTTGTTTGTTTTATTTCTCTCTTTGTATTCTTTGAAAAAGAAAAAAGTTTCTTTATTGTTCTCCTTAAGTTTTCGTTTCAAAATCCAAAAAAAAAATATCAAAAGGAAAAAAGTTCTAGTTAAGTCTAAACTTTTTCTTCTCTTCCCTTGCGTTAATTTCAAAAAAAAAACCATCTTCTTAGCGGCATTTTTATGTTTCATTGCACTATTTACATTTTATATTTGAAAAATAAAAGATCTTAGTACAAGTTTTTGTTTTCTTCTCATTTTGAAAATAATTTAAAAGGAAAAGAATACTTGTTTGTTTTGTTCCTTTACTTTTCTCACACTGAGGACAAAGTTGCATTGTGCATTTTTGCATCGAAAAGAGAAAAGTTTGCATTTCAAGTTTTTGAAAGATTGTTCATGCATTTTGCTTGAAAATCTTTTTCATTTGTATAATTAGTGTAAATGATTCCTTTTCGATGTTCAAATTAGTTTCTTTTTTACAAGAGTGCCAAATAATATTAGTTGTATTTCCATTACTTGATTAAGACAATCCCCTAAAACGAACGTGCTAAACTAAAATATATTAGTAACACTTTTTCCATGGTTCACCAATAGATTAGGATAGGGCCTTGGATAAGGCGTGGAAAGGTAAAATCTCCAAGGCCAACCAAAAATTAACTTAGGTGTATGTGCTAGGGTGTGACAAATACACCTTGTAATTATTCAATCTCGGAAGCTCCTCTAACATGGGAGTCAAACACGAGTCCTCATGGAGGACAATGACAGAGATATCCATTACTGATCCAAAAAAAGTGTTTTGGAGAGTGTATTGGCGGTGAATCCTGTAACATTACTATCCCAACTTATGTACAACCTCTGAGTCACTTAGATACGTCGAGGGTACTCTAAGAGTGATTCTAACCTTGTTGTGTTTTAGGACTCAGGAGGACATTTGGGCTTAGTTACCCTACCTATACACTCACTTGGTTGTCAACTATACCCCCCTGGTTGTTGATTACATGTTGGTATCCTAGTTTCCAATTATATAGTTTGACACACATGTGATTGGGAGTGTTGTATCGTTGTACTTGAGGAAGACTTTGTACTCTCTTAGAGACAGCTGAATGGATTGTCAGTTGGAGGTATGGCTAACTTATTCTCTTGACCAATCATTTTCCTTTGTGAATTATTTGGGCGATTAGGAATTCATCTCCCTGGGTCAGAAGCATTCAAAATGGTAGTTTGTTTATCTTGTATCTTTTAGTATTTTCTTTTTAGTGGCATGCTCTATGCTCCCTAGTTTCCCATAGCGAGTTAGTCAGTCATTGATTTGGGTCTCTAAACTAAGGTGGGTGACTACCCACTCTTTCGATCGTGGGGAATTTTGGGTCTTTAACTTAGAAACGTGGATCCACCTCCTTATAGGCATATATTTTTATATCACTGATTTACCAGAGTTAGTGTGTGAGACTTTTACAAACTTAAACAATCCCGCAACGGAAAAATCTATGCATAATACCTTCATGGCCAAAGTTCCTGATGATACCATCCAAGTAACCCCTTCGCAAGGGGATTCTTGTGCATTTATTTTCTTTGGAAAAGTTGGTGTCCCTTTGATGGACACTTGAACATTCTTGGGTTGAATGTGAAACTACCAGTTTGGTTTGGTACCATTCTCCTGGCAACGAATATATAATTATCATTTTTACAAAGTTGCCTACAGGGTCTATGAAATTTTACTACTCTTCATAAGCATTTATCTAAACGACAGTTGTAAATCGTCGCGTTTTACCTATCATCTATTCATGCATTCATTTTCATGACTGAAAGCATGAAAACTCGCAACTATCGTTATAATTATATTATAAAAATTTCATTGAAATCATATCGTTTATTACATAATTATGATTTCTTGCTATGAACATCTTGCTCTCATTGTTTATGATCTTTTCGATTCTAAGAGTGCCTAAGAAACTTATGGTTGTTTGAATGAAAGACCCCCATCAATTGGTATTTGATTTTTGTATCGATTTTGGTTTGATGTTTGATCATATCTCTTTCATGAAACCTTTGGCTATTCATTTTTTGTAAATCAACTATCTTGGCAATTAAACTTGGATGCACGCACAATGTTTTAAAGTACTCTGTCCTAGCATGTACCCAATGCCAAGGTGGCATACATAGTACAAAATGTGATTACTCCTGAGCATGGTCTCGGGCTTCACGATTTTGCTCGCACGCATTGTGATTAACACCTCTGCCCACCATTTGAATTATCACAGCTTGCATTGATAAGGCTCGGGGTTATGACTCTGTGGCATTTTTCCAAACCCTACCTATGTATTCTATGTTAACAACCCAGCCATTCGGCATGGCTCCAGTAGTAAGGGTTGAACCGAACGGTGTCCAGACCTTATTTTTGTATGATGATGATAGGGAGGATTTGGAAAGGAATGGTTGGTGTTTGTTCATCGAAAAATTTCAAGGTTTTAACCTCCAGGTCACCCAAGAGTTTGCCTTAACCTTTGATGGTTGTAGGGAAAAAACTGGTGATGTGCAGTTAGAAGTGACAGAAGAGTTCTTAAGCCAGGCCACGGGATTGCTAGCAGTTGGTCAAAAATGGTTCAAGAATGAGAAAGTGGAGGAGGTCCCCTGGACGTTACTGTTTACCTCACGAAAAATAGCCAGCTGTGATCGAGGTATGCCGATTTCATTCTTGAAACCTAGATGGCATGATTTACTTGCTGTAGTGAAGAAATTCATCACTTGTGAGGGTTGATTTGAACTAGTTTTCCTATATCATCTATGCCTCCTTATGAGCTTTATTGGTTTTCCATTGAATATGCCTTACTACCTGCTCAGAAGTCTGTATAAAATGGGTAAACGGTTTAGGAAACAGAGGTCTGATTCAAGTTTATTTCATCATGCTCTAACTAAAATCATCCTTATGCACCATTTACAGTCACAAAATGATTGTTGGGATGCGTTCATTTCACGAAATGGTTTTTCCAACAATGAGTTGGGACATGCAGATAAACCAGTCATTGTTGAAACCCTTATGAACCCTACAGCCTCTTCTCCACTGCTCCAGGCCTGTCATCTTTCCCCCAATAACGAAACCTTGAGCTACCCTATTGTCATACAACAGGACAGTCGATCGGGTTCACACCCAAAGGATAGCACTAAAACTGTTAAGAAACCTACATGAAGGAAGCCAAAGGGCAATGTTGATGTCAGTTTCAAGAACAAGAGGGTTGGTCGTTTAATTTCTCGAAGTGCTCGAAATAAAATGAAACGTCGTGCAGACACAATCAACATGATTGAAGTGAGTGAAGACTCAGACTCAGAAATTGAAAAATTCTTAGCTGAAGAGGACCCTGTGTCATTCGGGCTATACCCTGACCGACCCTATGACTATGTTAACAATCTACCTCCTTGTCTAAAGGATAACCCATAATTTCTTGGCATCCAACTCCATGATAAGCCTACCATTCACATGGAGGATTCTCCGATCCATAATGTTGTTAGTGATAATGAAAATTCATTACAGTAACAATGCGATGAGTGTCGATCTTGGATCGACAGGTACTATACTGATGCTCCATTGCTACAGTCACGACTCAAGTCTTTAAGAGACCAAGACGATAGGTTGACAAATGAAAACAAAAGACTCAATTCCATTATCCAAGGGAAGGAGAAACGATTGAAAACTACAGGTCATGTCATTTTCAAGAATGTAGAGGCAGCAATAGCTATCGTAAATTCCAAAATTTCTTGATATGTTTTGATTCCATGATTTGAGGTATGATGTTTTTAAATTTTAGCATGATTGCGTCACTCTTAAGTTAGGATATTCGATTTGATTGAATAAACTATTTTTCTTATTAAGATTAGTTTTTTTTGTTTATTTAATAAAATATGATTGCATTTGCTATTATAACTAGCTACAGAATCGTAAGATTTTGTAGCCAGTTAGAAAAATTTGAATTGTTTGATTTGATAATTGAAAACATATCTGAAATCTTCTCATTTTCATTTGTTTTCAGGATGATTAAGGAGCCCATGATTTCCAAGGAGATATGAGGCACTTTTTGAGATCTCCCAGCCATATCAACTTTGTATTTTGAGTAAATTAGACTATTGGTAGTTTTTGATATTTAGTGAAATCAGGGTGGTTGCATCCCCCATTATTTTTTGAAACCAACTTGATCTTATCAACAGGAAACAATTATGTTCCCTGAAACCTATATAAACCTATTATTTTGTAAACATTGGATCATCTCAACCTGGGGCAAGAGTATGGGCATTTTTATTACAGACCTGAATGGAATATGATGCACGTTACAGCTTTAGCTTTTCTGTAGGATGTTTTCATTCAAGTTATGTTTATTTCAATTTGATAATAGATTATGATTGCTTTTGTCGGCATAGTTTACTGCGAGTTGATATCATTTGATTTATATATGCTTCCCATATATTGCATTTCAGAACAAAACTCATAGTGATCATTTATCCAATTTAAATTAGTAGATTCATCTCTAATTTATGTTGAATGTCTGCATGCAAGTTCTCACAGGAAGATTTATCCCATCGTAGCAATTTGGAAATCATATGATTACTGTAATTGTATCTATTCAATGTTCTGTTGTTATAATTCAATCTTCGGCGTTATCGTTCCTCATTTATTAGGAGCAGTCCCAAGATCTGTAGCAGGTTTACTTCGTCAGATCAAAGTGGCTTGAAATTCAATACTAAACAAACATTGGATGTGAATAACAGGTTAGCCTATTATTTAATTTCGCTAGTTTGTTGAATATAAAAGTTTTCTCTATATAAAACATTTTCTACTATCTAGCATTTTCTGTTTAGTTAGGCAGTTTTATGCTTGATTTCATGAGTGTTTATATCTAAGGAAATAAACTCAAAAATAAACAGTATTTTAGTTTTCTTTATTACTTTCAACGAAAGAATCATTAAATGTTGGATTTTCTATGAGTTTAGATTAAAACTCATTATTTGTATCTATTGTACATATGATAACTAGAATTATTTTATAAGTATTAGTTAGTTAAACTGTAGATATATATATATATATATATATATATATATATATATCAGCGATTGTTATTTGTTAAGTTATTGTATTTCCTTTAGTTATATTTTTCGCTTTCTTTAGGACTTAGATCAGCCAACAGAGCCGCTAAACCTGTCGGAATGAATTAATCCAAATGGATTGGGTTAATTAGACAACCCTGGACCGGATTCACTCCTCCAGTTGACGAGCGGTGAATTTCACTCATCAACAAATGGCGCTAGAAGGAGGTATTGAAAACTATTAATGGCACGAGGAGGCCGTAAGACTCCTCCCCCACCTACCCGCTCACCTATAGTAACTAGAAGTCGTTCAGATGACAACATTGTCCCTCAAACAACAACCACATAAAACAATGATCTACAGATCACAGTTGAACCAGTAACTCCAAATCCCCCAGGTGGTGACATACAAGAGATTGTTCGTCAATCCATCATAAGAACGCACAGTGCCTTAGCCCGTATCATACAACCAAGTTGACCTTTGAACCAACCATTAGACTTCTCTGATATCAGAGAACAACTCGCAGGTACTGATCTTACCTTAAACCCTATGAATCCATATCATATCCTCACTCCTGCAACAGGAGGATCAGGTATTCCACCATCACCACCCCCTTCATCTACTACTTCTTCTAGAGAAGAATCCTCAGACGAAGGCAGTTCCTCTTCTCAGCCTTCGACACCACCCACACCTATGGCCAATGCGAACAATCCCGCCAGACCCTGGCTCGACCAAGATGCAGTGGCCATACCTGGGCCTCAACATCCTTTACCCAAACACCCGGAGAAATGGCTCCCTAAATTTGACCCGGACTCCAAACAGATCGCTGAAGATCACATCGAAAAATTTATGCTAGCCATTAGGCTCCGTAGTGTTGAGCACGAAGACGTAGTCTATAGATTGTTTCCCTACACCTTTGAAGGCAATTCCTCTACCTGGTACTTTGCCCAACAGCCCCACACCATCATGTCATGGGATAAATTTGAGTCCTGTTTCCTTGAGAAGTTTGGAGATGACAAGCCTCCTGAAGTTCTAGTCATGGATCTTTTTAGTTTAAAAATGAATCCCAAAGAAAAGATCAAAGACTTTAATCAAAGGTTCTTGACACTAAAGAACCGAATCCCCACAGATTCGATGCCTGCTGAGAATCTTATTGTCTCATACTACACGAAAGACTTACATCAAAACATAGCCATTTGGGTAAAGAGGTCCAAGAAAGCCACATTGATAGAAGCCTTCGAAGAGGCCAATCAGATCAAGAAAGATATTCTCAGCTTAAAAGACACTACCAGTAACGAGATATAGACTAGTTCATCCTCCAAGAAGAAAATTGAAATCCTTCCTAAACCTCCCCAAAACAAAGCTCAACCTGAGAGTTCAGATTTAGAAAACTTACATAAAGTCGTTCAGAAATTGTCCAATCAAGTTATAGATTTGAAAAGGTCGGCTGAAGAAGCTTCTTCGAGCAAAGGGCCTTACAAACCCCCTTTCAAGAAGTCTTTTCCCGCAAACCGATCTAACCCAAATGTTGAAGGCCTAAATCTAGAAAGCCTACAATTTTCTATTCAAACGATCCTAGAATCACACGATAACTTGATTCCTCCCGAGATTCCTGAAGAAGTAGCTGAACAAGAGACAGTAGAAGAAGGTGAATCCTCTCCGAACATTTTCAGACATTTTTCGGATAGCATTTTTCAAACTAATTTTGAAACAGTGCATCCTTAAAATACCAGGAGCAAGACAACAAATAAGCCTTCTTCTGAAATCACGACGACTTTGCCTCTAAAACAGTCTAAATCGATTGAGACTAAACAGAATTCAGCAAACCCTAATTTAGATTATGATTTGATTGAATATCTTAAAAAGCTTAGGGCTAACATTTATGTTTACGAGTTATTAAAATTCCCTTTTCTTTTGCAAAAGATGTTGCAGAATATTGTGGAGAACAACAAAAATAGTGATCCAAACAACAACAAAGGTGTCCAAAACAGCCACAAAATTCCTCAGAAGGCCTCCGCCAAAACTACATCCAAGCTTCACGATAAAAGAGACCTTCCTGTAAATAGAGTAACAAATGTAGATAAACCAGTTTCAGAGGCTGCGATTAAAAAACAACAAACTTCTACTGTTAATACTCGCAGAAACGTGCCTCCATTTTTGTTGACTTTTGAAATCTTCAATAGGAATGTACATAACTGTATGGTAGATTCAGGGGCGTTGTCTAATGTAATGCCTTGGTCTGTCTGTCAAAAGATTAATGCTGAAGTTCAACCATCCACCTTGAAAATTATCCAGCTTGATCGAACTAGTAATAAAGTGATAGGCGAATTAAAAAATGTGCTTATAAGATTGTCGTCTAATCCTAAAGTTCATCAAGTGATTGATATCATTGTTGTAGATATCCCAGAATTTTATGGTTTGTTTTTAAGTAGAGATTGGTCAAAACAATTACATGGCTATTTTGCAACGGATTGGTCTCACTTGGGGCTGCCCAAGAATGGAAATCCTAACAGAATCAAGGTAAATCGTGAACGTTATCTCAAGTTCACAGTAACTGATTTAAATGATCCCAATGAACCATTCACTCCTTCTGCCAATTCGCCTGAAATATAGGGGATGGATACCCTTTTTGGCAATTTCATGGCCGAAACTTCTACCATCACTGACCCGGAACAACAATCTGAAATTATGACATGCACATAGTCAACAGTTTTCTCTTAGTGCTCACATGCACCTGATGAAAATCAAATATGGTCTCTTTACTTTGATGGGTTAAAATCTAAGGAAGGAGTCGGTGCAGGGTGTGTGCTCATTGATCTAGTAGGTAACAAGACTCTGATTTCTTTCTGGTTAGAATTCGAATGTACAAACAACACGGCCGAATATGAGGCACTCATGCAAGGTCTCAGAAAAGCACTATATTTGAACATTCAAAATTTAACTGTCTTTGGTGATTCAAAAATCGTGGTTAGACAGGTAAAAAATTCTATCCACTGTTTATCTCCGCACCTTAAAAGCTATCAGACTGAGGTATGGAATTTGATGAATAAGTTTTCCTCATTTAATATAAATTCTATTCCTAGATTGAATAATTTTGAAGTTGATTTGTTAGCTAACGTCGCTTCAAAATTTTTTCCTGCAGAAGGCTTATCTCCGAATGCATTTTTTGTTGAACTGTTGTTCAGACCATTTGTCCCAGACAACATCACGAAATGGAGAGTCTTCGATGACGATCAACAGATCATAAGTTTTTTGCATATGGAAGAAATTTTCCAAGGCGCAGTGATCGACGAAGGTACCCATGACGAAAATCTTCGTGACTTTACGGTAATACCAGATTCGAGATCCCCGGAATTTGTATCAGACATGGTAAACTCTATCCCGAAATCTATGGTTAGATTATAAAATTTTTATGATCTTCACAATAAGTTCAGAAAATCAGTGAACTGTAAAATGAATAGTTCCTCCTTGACACATGAAAAAGTAAATTTGGGAACTAAAGACAACCCACAGTGCATTAATTTAGGGTTGGGGTGTTCTGAGCAAGAAAGGGTAGCATTTATCAAGTTGTTTAAGTAATTCAAAGATGTTTTTGCCTGGACATACGATGACCTAAAAACCTTTGATCCTAACATCATACAACATATTATTCCCATGAAACCCCAGACCCAACCTTTTCAACAAAAGTTAAGGAAAATGCACCCAAAGCTCGAACCAACGGTCAAGAAGGAATTAAACAAACTCCTGAACGCTAAAATAATCTTCCCAGTTAGGCTCACACAATGGGTCTCTAATCTTTTCCCTGTTAGAAAGAAGAGTGGTGAAATCTGACTATGTGTCAATTTCCGAAATCTTAACCGAGCGTCTGATAAAGACAACTACCCTGTCCCTCCCATGGAACAAATCCTTCGACAAGTATCTGGTTCTGAAATATTATCCTTGTTCGATATTTTTTCAGGGTATAACCAAGTCCTTATGTCTCCCTCAGACCAGCTCAAAACTACTTTCTGTACTCCATGGGGCACCTACACTTATAGAAACATGCCCTTTGGACTCATAAACGTTGGCGCCACTTTTCAGAGAGTGATGGACATCGGTTTCCATGACTTAATAAATCAATCTATAGTAGTTTACCTAGATGATGTCACTGTCTCCTCAAAAAATAAAGAAGATCATCTAGCTCATTTAAGATCTGTTCTACATCGATGTCATAAGTACGACATTTGTTTAAATCCCAAAAAATATGTCTTCGTAGTAGAACAAGGGAAGCTCCTCGGATTCATTGTATCGAATGAAGGGATGATTATCGACCCTGAAAGAACCCAAGTCATTTTGAAACTGCCCCCTCCCTCGTCAAAAAATTCCATGCAATCTTTCTTAGGACAGATAAACTTTGTTAGGAGATTCGTCCCTAGTTTTTCAGAAATGGTGAGACCGTTACAAAACTTAATAAAAAAAGATGTACAGTACCATTGGGGTCCTTTAGAAAGTCAGGCTTTTGATTCAATAAAAAAGGCCATAATAGATGATCCTTCACTAATGAGCCCCGACTTTTCGCAAGACTTCACACTCTACATGTTTACCTCTGACCGATCTTACGTTGCGGTCCTAACTCAAAAGAACGTTGAAAACAACGAAGTCCCAATTGCCTTTATGAGCTCAGCCTTCAAGGGGGTGGAAATTAATTATCCAGTAGTAGATCAGCAAGCTTATGCTGTTTTCAAAGAAGTAAAACACTTCCGATCTTATCTGTTGAAATCTAGGACGAAAATCATTGTCCCTTACGCGGTTGTCAGAAATTTGTTAGTACAGAAAGAATTAGGCAAAAAAAGGGCAAACTGGGTCACATCCTTACAAGAATATGACATAGAAATCACCCCAGCACAAATTGTAAGAGGCCAAGGTTTATGCAAGTTGGTCGCAGATTCAATTGTAGGACAACAAAATAAAACTGATATGTTAAATCCAGATCAGCACAATCAAAATCAAATCTGTTGTGAACAAAACCCTGTTAGTTCCTAGTACGATGACATCAAATTTTGTCTTATACACAGATCAACTCCCCGTCACCTTGATCCCACAAAAAGGGGAGCACTAATATTAAAATCTTCTTCTTTTCAGCTGATTAATGGTATTTTGTTTCGCCAAAATTTTGATGGAATACTTATGCGCTGTCTTGAAAAAGACGAAGCAGAAAAAGTCTTATTGGAATTACATGTAGGGGAAGCTGGTGGGAATTTCGGTGGAGAAACCACTGCCCATAAAGTATTAAGAGCACGTTATTACTGGCCTACCCTTTTTAAAGATGCTCATGCTTTATGTCGCAAGTGTCGGATTTGTCAAAAGGCATCCGGACGGATACAGAAACCAGTGTTTCCTTTGCAACCAGTTTCAGTAGACTCCCCTTTTCAGCAGTGGGGTTTGGATATTATAGGCCCAATCAATCTGCCACCCTTGCAGCAGCATAAATACATCATAACATCCACAGATTATTTCACTAGGTGGTCCAAGGCTACCCCATTAAAAGTTGTAAATACCAGCCAGGTAATATCCTTCTTGAATTCAAATATTATTACTCGTTTCAGTATCCCTGAATGCCTGGTATTTGATAATGCTTCTTATTTTTCGTCTCTTGAAATGAGTGATTTCTCTCTAGAAAAAGGAATTAAATTAAAATACTCTGCTAGCTATTACCCCCAAGACAATGGTTTGAGAGAATCAACTAATAAAAATCTGATCAAAATTATCAAGAGAACAATCTCTGAAAACCATAAAAATTGGCATAACACATTGTTAAACGCAATATGGGTTGATAGAGTAACTCTTAAAACTGTTGTGGGTAACTCACCTTTCTTTCTCATTTGCGGTGGGGAAGTGATTCTTCCACCACATGTTCTTCTTCCATTTCTGCAGTTATCGCAGAAGTTACAAGAAGAAGATTGTCCCCCTTTAGAGAGTCGAATTAATGCTCTGTTAAAGTTAGAGGAAGTAAGGGCGCAAGCAAAATGAAAATTGGATCAACATCAACTCATTGTTAAAAACTGGTTTGATTCCAATTCTGCCTCTGACAGAAATTTTGAGGTAGGTGACCTTGTCCTAAAATGGGACAAACCTCACGAGGGAAAATGAGAGCATACTAAGTTTCAGAACTTGTGGTTGGGACCATTTTTAATTGCTGAGAAACTAGGTCCCAGTTCCTTTCGCTTACAAAATTTAGAGGGATAGCCAGACACCTTCCCGGTGAATGGCCAAGCTCTAAAAAAGTACTTTTCCTGATGACGTTCCCATACACCCTTTGTAAATATTTTCTTTTTTTTTTAGTTGCTGTGTGTTTTTCCTTTTCTGGTTTGTTTTGATTTCTGCCTATCGGTCTTTCTTTTGAAACACATATGCCTGCACCATGGGCTAGCTCAGACAAAGATAACAGGAAAATTTCCCCTCGAAAATGACTGTTGAAAGCTGTTAAAACATCAATTGTTATATTTCTCTGAATTTGCAGCCCTGTTGAAGATGACTTGTTGTTTGAAAAGCGTCTTCTTGATTTCAATCTGCAACTGAAGGTACTCACGATCATCTATAAAAATTATTTTTACGTTGTCCCTGTTCTTTAAGAGAACAACTCAATGAGGTCTCCCTGTTCTTGAAAGTCAGTTTTATTAGTAAACGATTTCTAGATCTTAATGAAGGACAGCTGGAATTTTTTTTTAAGGTCTATGACATATTAAGATGTGTTAAAAAACTAGAATTTTCAGCGTCACCCCGCTCTATTAAATATCTTTAAAAACTAAATAAATCTTCAGAGAGTTGTGGGAAGTGCTTGTAAACCCGTCTGGATACTGAACAGGTCTGTTGGCAGTAGGTAAATGCATGCATGACGCCAAGATAACTTCATCAGGGTACTGAACAGGCCCGCTGGCAGCGAAGCAATGTCAGGTAAAAGAAAATTCTCAGATATGGATTTTGTTTTGATCTTAAATGTCCTTCATTCTGATATGCAATTTCTTGACAGGATATAGATATCAGAGTGGGTTAATTGACATCCCTATCGAGGCTATGGACGCCTGCTGGCAGTAGCAGCCTTGTCAACCGTATTGAAGATTTTAACTTTAACATCATGGCTCTCTTCTGTTAAGATTGTCGTCAGTTTTTGTCTCTTTAAAAATAACAATTGTCTGAAACTGGAATGCATTATAATTAATTGCAATGCTCAGACAGCTTTTCGATTGTTTTCAATCAAATTTTTTTTCTGATCATTCTAATATGAAATCATTCATTTGGAAGAGATAACTGCTTCTCCCAGCATGTCACCATTGTTGGCAGCGAATATATAATTATCATTTTTACAAAGCTGCCTACAGGGTCTATGAAATTTTACTACTCTTCATAAGCGTTTCTCTAAACGACAGTTGTAAATCATCGCGTTTTACCTATCATCTATTCATGCATTCATTTTCATGACTGAAAGCATGAAAACTCGCAACTATCGTTATCATTCTGTTATAAAAATTTCATTGAAAGCATATCGTTTATTACAGAATTACGATTTCTTCCTATGAACATGTTGCTCTCATTGTTTATGATCTTTTCGATTCTAAGAGTGCCTAGGAAACTTATGGTTGTTTGAATGAAAGACCATCATCAATTGGTATTTGATTTTTGTATCGATTTTGGTTTGATGTTTGATCATATCTCTTTCATGAAACCTTTGGCTATTCAATTTTTGTAAATCAACTATCTTGGCAATTAAACTTGGATCCGCGCACAATGTTTTAAAGTACTCTGTCCTAGCATGTACCCAATGCCAAGGTGGCATACGTAGTACAGAATGTCATTACTCCTGAGCATGGTCTCGGGCTTCACGATTTTTCTCGCACGCATTGTGATTAACACCTCTACCCACCATTTGAATCATCACAACTTGCATTGATAAGGCTCGGGGTTATGACTCTGTGGCAGTTTTCCAAACCCTACCTGTGTATCCTGTGTTAACAACCCGACCATTTGGCATGGCTCCAATAGTAAAGGTCGAACCGAACGGTGTCTATACCTTTCTTTTGTATGATAACGCTAGGGAGGATTTGGAAAGGAATGGTTGGCATTTGTTCATCGAAAAATTTCAAGGCTTTAAACTCTAGGTCACCCAAGAGTTTTCCTTAACCTTTGATGTTTGTAGGGAAAAAATCGGTGATGTGCAGTTAGAAGTGACAGAAGAGTTCTTAAGCCAATCCACGAGATTGCCAGTAGTTGGTCAGAAATGGTTCAAGAATGCGAAAGTGGAGGAGGTCCCCTGGAAATTACTCTTTACCTCACGAAAAATAGCCAGCTGTGATCGAGGTATGCCGATTTCATTCTTGAAACCTAGATGGCATGATTTACTTGCTATAGTGAAGCAATTCATCGCTTGTGAGGGTCGATTCAAACTGGTTTTCCTATATCATCTATGCCTCCTTATGAGTTTTATTAGTTTTCCATTGAATATGCCTTACTACCTTCTTAGAAGTCTGTATAAAATGGGTAAACGGTTTAGGAAACAAAGGTTTGATTCGAGTTTATTTCATCATGGTCTGATTAAAATCATCCTTATGCACTAGTTACAGTCACAAAACGATTGTTGGGATGCGTTCATTTCATGAAATGGTTTTGCCAACAGTGAGTTGGGACAGGTAGATAAACCGGTCATTGTTGAAACCCTTGTGAACCCTACAACCTCTTCTCCACCGCTCCAGGCCTGTGATCTTTCCCCCAATAAAAAACCCTCGAGCTACCCTATTGTCATACAATAGGATAGTCGATCAGGTTCACACCCAAAGGATAGCCCTAAAACTGTTAAGAAACCTACAGGAAGGAAGCCAAAGGGCAGTGTTGATGTCAGTTTCAAGAATAAGAGGGTTGGTCATTTAATTTATCAATGTGCTCGAAATAAAATGAAACCCTGTGCAGACACAATCAACATGATTGAAGTGAGTGAAGACTCAGACTCAGAAATTGAAAAATTCTTAGCTGAAGAGGACCCCGTGTCATTCGGGATATACCCTGACCGACCCTATGACTATGTTAACAATCTGCCTCCTTCTCTAAAGGATAACCTAAAATTTCCTGGCATCCAACTCTGTGATAAGCCTACCATTCACATGGAGGATTCTCCGATCCATAATGTTGTTAGTGCTAATGCAAATTCATTACAGTCATAGTGTGATGAGTGTCGATTGTGGATCGACAGGTACTATACTGATGTTCCATTGCTACAGTCACGACTCAAGTCTTTAAGAGACCAAGTCAATAGGTTGACAAATGAAAACAATAGGCTCGATTCCATTATGAAAGGGAAGGAGAAACGATTGAAAACTACAGGTCGTGTCATTTTCAAGAATGTAGAGTCAGCAACAACTATCGTAAATTCCAAAATTTCTTGATATGTTTTGATTCCATGATTTGAGGTATGATGTTTTTAAATTTTAGCATGATTGTGTCACCCTTAAGTTAGGATATTCGATTTGATTGAATAAACTATTTTTCTTATTAAGATTAGTTTGTTTTGTTTATTTAATAAAATATGATTGCATTTGCTATTATAACTAGCTACAGAATCGTAAGATTCTATAGCCAGTTAGAAAAATTCGAATTGTTTGATTTGATAATTGAAAACATATCTGAAATCTTCTCATTTTCATTTGTTTTCAGGATGATTAAGGAGCCTGTGATTTCCAAGGAGATATGAGGCACTTTTTGAGATCTCCCAACCATATCAACTTTGTATTTTGAGTAAATTAGATTGTTGGTAGTTTTTTATATTTAGTGAAATCAGGGTGGTTGCATCCCCCATTATTTTTTGAAACCAACTTGATATTATCAACAGGAAATAGTTATGTTTCCTGAAACCTATATAAACCTATTATTTTGTAAACATTGGATCATCTCAGCCTGGGGCAAGAGTATGGGTGTTTTTATTACAGACTTGAATGGAATATGATGCACATTACAGCTTTATCTTTTCTGAATGATGTTTTCATTCAAGTTATGTTTATTTCATTTGATAATAGATTATGATTTCTTTTGTCGGCATAGTTGATTGCGAGTTGATATCATTTGATTTATATATGTTGCCCATATATCGTGTTTCAGAACAAAACACGCAGTGATCATTTATCCAATTTAAATTAGTAGATTCATCTCTAATTTATGTTGAATGTCTACATGCAAGTTCTCACAGGAAGATTTATCCCATCGTAGCAATTTGCAAATCATATGATTACTGTAATTGTATCTATTCAATGTTTTGTTGTTATAATTCAATCTCCAGCGTTATCGTTCCTCATTTATTAGGAGCAATCCCAAGATCTGTAGCAGGTTTACTTCGTCAGATCAAAGTGGCTGGAAATTCAGTACTAAACAGACATTGGATGCGAATAACAAGTTAGCCTGTTATTTAATTTCGCTAGTTTGTTGAATATAAAAGTTTTCTCTATATAAAACATTTTCTACTATCTAGCATTTTCTGTTTAATTGGGCAGTTTTATGCTTGATTTCATGAGTGTTTATATCTAAGGAAATATACTCAAAAATAAACAGTATTTTAGTTTTCTTTATTACTTTCAACGGAAGAATCATTAAATGTTGGATTTTCTATGAGTTTAGATTAAAACTCATTATTTGTATCTATTGTACATATGATAACTAGAATTATTTTATAAGTATTAGTTAGTTAAACTATAGATATATATTAGATGTATATATAATTTTTCAGCGATTGTTATTTGTTAATTTATTGTATTTCCTTTAGTTATATTTTTCTCTTTCTTTAGGACTTAGATCAGCCAACGGAGCCGCTAAACCCATTGGAATGAATTAATCCAAACAGCTTGGGTTAATTAGACAACCCCAGACTGGATTCACTTCTCCAGTTGACGAGCGGTCAATTTCGCCCATCAACACATTCCAAATGTCCTAAATGCTCTTGATGTGTCTCAGTTAATAACCTTATGCCATGGGCATTATGTTGATGTTCCTTCGTTAGAAAAGCAGTATCCTCATCCTTCTTCCTTATCTAGTGAAATTCTAGCTACTAGTAACCGAAAGTCTAAACGAAATAGAAAGAGGAGAAATAGGAAAAAGAAATCTCTGGCCATTACTAGTCATGCTAGGGGGGAAATTCCAGTCACTCCTAGTCATATTGGTGATAGGTATATAACCTCTATAAGTCATGTTATCAACCAATCACCAACCTTTGCAAGTCATGTTGGAGATGTGAAATCAACCACTACAACGCATGTTAGGGGCATGGTTCTCGTTGATGCGAGTCATACGAGTGATATGTCAACAACCTCTACTAGTCATGTTGGGGTAAAGAAACCAACCACTGCTAGTCATGTTGGGGGAATTGATTGTGTTGAGAAACCTATATGGATGGGATGTAAGAATATGTTCCCTTGTAATCTTTTCATGGGATATCACCTTACTTATTTGCGCCCTGCCATTCCATAAGTACGAAGATTGTGGTCCCTATATGCAAGATTTTTTTATTCTGAGTCTTCTTCATTTTTCCAACAGTCTATTCAATGTTTATTTGATGAAGTTATCATGACGATGCAATATTCATCCAATCCCACTCCTCACTTTGAAGGTGATTTTCCTTCAAACCATGTTGTCTCATAGTCTATTCATCTAGTGATCAAGAAAGTGATCATGCTCATGCAATCTTTGATTGATCTCACTCTTCTCTTGGAGAGTGTCGAGTTTACCAAAGTGGTCACGCTGATGTAATATTCGATTGATCCCACTCTTCTGATGGGGAGTGATGTGTCTAGTGACAATTGTTTTAGCATTTCCAATTTAATACCTTCAGAACAAGGGGGAATTTTGCTTACTTTGGGAACACACCCTCCAAGTCCTAGGAGGGTTTCCTTTGATTGGAATAACCTTTTTGAGCCTCACCTTCCTTCTTCTGCACCCTTTCAAATAAGGGTTGAGGTTAATTCAAAAAACATTTACCAATGTATTGTGGATGAAGTATCCTCCACAAGGATTTCATCCTCCTCAGTTGGTAAGATTTGGGTTCTCTCGAGCTTGTGTCTACCTCACATGACCTATTGGATTTTGACAGACGTCCTAGTTAATATTTGGGGATTCTTCCTCTGTTTCCTATCTCGTTAGGTGGGAAGACTATCCTTGTTGATCTTATAATGGTGCAAGGCCTACTATATTTAAATATGCTTCTTATGCATGATTATGTATATTCTATGAACACTCTGGTGTGTACGTTCTTCCAGGTGATGCATTTCCCTCACAATGGAATAATTGTCACTATCGACCAACTAGCATATGATAATAACCATCATAATTCGGTGTTATTTCAGGATGACCATTTATATCGTCCTAATGTTCGTGTAGATTATGCTACCCTGCCATGGGTAAATTATGTGGCATAGTATCCTCGATGTTCAATTTCTTCTGATGAGTAACCTCTGCCATCATGTTTTCCTTCTCGATACATGGTATCAACAATTGATCTATCTTTCTATCCAATGGGGGAATGGGAGCCCTTACTTCCCCCTCTTGGTCTAAGTGATCTTGCGTTTCCTTTCGAGTTTGATCTCGATGTTTGCATATCATCAAGCCCTTGTTTTGTGATTATTTAATGATAGACTCTGGTAGTCCTGGACAAAAACTCCATCGTCATATGGAATATGGTCAATTTGCTTCACCCTTGGGAACCGTTTACCCTCCTCGTTCGTGTTATTTCTCATATATTGAATTACATTCAGATGAGGTAGTCCTTGAATCCATGACTACAGATTGTATACCATGTGAATAATTACATTGTGTTTTATGTTTTCTTCCCTTTTGGGAGACTTTCCAGCTTGACTATCGAAGAGACTCTTGGTCATAGCCAAGTAGCGGGATCCACCTGAACCAGTACCATGCATGATTTGTAAGGCTATGTGGCACCTTTTACCATATTGTGCAATCCAGGTTTGTTATTTTCAAGTTTTGTATTCAATAGTTCCTCTTATTTTCTAAAGTTTCTATCTATAATGGATTTCTTAACTTCTAGATGGGTCTTATTGGACTTATATGCAAGATCTTTGAGACATTTTTATTTGACATTTTTCATCATATCGATCCGTTCTCACATGTATTGACCTCGAAACTGGCATATAGGTTAGATTTTTCCCTACTTGAATTTTTGCATTATCTGTTTCCTGGTTCATTTGGACTTAGTATCGACCCCACTAAATTGTGACACTAACCTTCCTTGCTAATAAGTGTATTGTACTTTATGTGTTAGAGCCTTCCTTCCATGGGAATCCTATATCGATCCTTTTTTTCCATTTGGTTCCCATGTTGAAGTACTTCATAGGCATGGGTGCCCTGTTGAGTCTCTCCATGACTTTGTGTTGAAGCCGCATCCTTCTTCTTCACCATTTTTCTAGCCTACACCCATGGGACTCCCCTAGAGGATGATTTGTCTTCTTTCAAGCTCAATTAAACTATGAAAGAGATATCTAGCGAGAGATTATTTATCCTCTTCGGCCTTGTTTATATTACATGCAAAAAGGAGACCCCCCTCAAGTCTCCTTTAAGATCTTTTAAGACTCCCTAAAATTTAAAAGATTATGGGGCGATCTTGTTTACTTTCACACTCGAGGAAGAGAAATTTGAAGGCACATCTATCCAATGATAGTTTACCCCTTTTTATTTCTGAATGGATAATTTATGAAAAATGTAAACCCTAGGAGCTATGGTTCGCTAGGAGAGTATTCACAGGTATATGTTTATCACTTTTTTGGGTCTACAGGACTAAATTTACAAAAAAGGGCCATTCTCCCTGGTTTTGGTTTATCTCTTTTTCATACCTTGGAGATTATTTACAAAAAATGAAACCCAAGTATTCTTCTTTAAGCCCTTTTCAGACTCTCTAAACAGGAAAATATCGATGAGTGACCCTGTTTCTTTCACACTTGTTCATTGGTCTAGAAAAAACATCTATTTGGTAAACGTTTACCCCTTTTTCTGGCCAATAGATTAACTAGGAAGAATGAATACCTCGGGGGACCTATCCCATTGAGAGAGTTTTCCCAGGTATTAGATTATCCCTTTTCGGGCTCGGGGAACTCAATTTACGAAAAAGAAACCATAGTTCTGCTTGGTATAAGTTTAAACCTTTTTCGGACCTCGGATATTGAACTTACGAAAAAGGTGCACCCTCTGAGATACATCTCGTTGGGACAGTATTCCCAAGTATTGTTTTATCCTTTTCAGGCTTGGGGGTCTAATTGTATGAAAAATAAAACTTTGGAGTTTTATTTTAGTGTTTTTCAGACTCTCTAAAAGTGAAAAAACTTCGAGCTTACCTTCTGTAAGATAGTAAAATTTTACATTGAAGGAATATCCTCTTTCTTTGTGTCAATTCATAATCGCATTGCATGTATTACTCTTACGTATTTGGCTTAATGTCAGCCCCATCCTACTGTTGCTGTACCTTTAGTGCATTACTTAGGTGCAGGCCTTGCAACATTTTTGTCTTTGTGATCCGACACCTTGGACCATGGAGGAATTTTCCCGAGTGTCCTTATCCTGCACATGTCTCGTTTGCATTGAGAATCAGTATGTTTCATGTGCTTGGAAATAGTTTTCTTGTACGCCACACTCATTCCTCATTTGTAACATAGATTTATTTTATACTTTTTCAATCTTGTTAAATATATGAAAAATACAAAAAAAATCAAATATTCCAAAAAAGGGGGAAAGGGATGCAATATCGTATTTATTGGAAACAATCTTATCTCCCTTGGAAAAATCATTTCCTTGCATCTATTACTCAATTTTTGGATTTAGCGTGACCTTACAAAGTTTTTAGAATTACATAGAGTAGTGTCCTCCTCCGTTTTCTTACTCTTCCAAACATATGGAGAGTTTGTGATGCCTCTTGTGTCATAGACTTATGTTTATAACATGCTTCCTCAGTCACTTTATATGTCCTAATTTTTTCCAAGGGAAGTTTTATAGACTAAGTTGACCATTCTCTATTCAGTCTCTTGACCTACGCAACTCATCCATCCTAATGGTCCTATCAATTCCACATTCTCAATGAATTAAGTTTTGTGCTTGATGTTCAAGATCCTCCTGTTTTTTCGTGATGGCTTGTCGAAGACCTCATGGTAGTGAGTCTTACACTCTTATTATACTCCTACCTCAGATTTGAACATATTGAATTTATTTCTCGAGTTATGAAGCTATCATATCCAGCTACAAACATTGATACTTCCTGAAGATCAACTTGTATATGTTATTGTACTCTTGTATCTTCCAATGATTTTGAGACATAGCTCCATTGTGTATTGTTCATGGATATTATCCTTATTGATATGGATCCACTATATATCTTTTATGTGGCCATGATTATTGTATACATATGACATGGTTTTGTGATGTACTTGATTGGTTTCCATGCTTAGTTAGTCTCGAGCATGGGTATGCCCACCTTGGAAAAATTGATCCTATTGTAGATGACACGGTCATGAACACTCCTTTCGGATCACTTTACTGAGTTCTTTCCCTAAAATATTGTAATGTAATTCGGCCATCAATTTCTCTTCTAACCTCACACATTAGGGGGCATTTGTTATAGTCCAAAATGCCACTATTATGCATTTGTTATCATGTCCCATCCATATACACACTTTCAAATCACTTTTCTTGGAAGTCCTTGTCCAAAATATCATTTTTCAAGTTGTACGCACCCTGATATATAGCCATACCATGTACATATGCTACATGATACATAGGCATATTGCGTACATATGCTACCTAATACATAAACAACCTACATACAGTGACAAATGTTGCAAAAAATAAAAATTATGTGCTCTCCAGTGGGGTGTACATGATATTTTGGGTTGCATAACCATTCTTACCTCCTATATCCCTTCTCACAACCGCGTAACCATAAAATTTCCATATAAAAATGGCCCTAGGGGGGTCATTTGAAATAAATTTGGAAGAAGCAAAGAAACTCGACCCAAATTTCTCCTCCTTTCTCTCTAATCTTATGCATCTAGTTTTGAGTATTCATCCTCAACAATATCATTCTCTCGTCCTCTTTATGCAATCCATCAAATCCCTTAGTTTTGCATGCTGATTGTGAGGATTTGATATTGATTGTGGGATTAATGCACTTAGAGTCTTATTGGAGGATCCTAGGAGAGGTTCGTAGAGCGGTTTCGAAATTAAATATTTTGGTTGTAATCTTCCTTATATTTTGTCAATAAAAGAGATCTTTCCTTTCCCAATTCATGTGTCTATGTTATTGTAAATAATTTTGAATGTTTATAGCTTATTTAATGATAATTAGTACATGTATATGTTAATAATGATTGCATATATGTTGTTGTAGATTTTTTTCTGAGTTATGTCAGGTCTGCTTTGGGAGGAGGACTTCAATTGGGGAGCTAATAGTAGAAAAATGGGATCTACTACGAATTAAAGGATATAAGGTGTCATTCTTCATATTTTTCCTGTTTCCCTCATTTAAAAATAATCATTAGGGTTTGTAAGATTGGGTAAAAATAGGCTAGGTTTTGTCTTTTAAGGACTCATCGCTTTGCCTAGCCATTACACCCTGAATAGGGGAATTTCTCCCCAAAGAAAGCATCCCACCATTAGCTACTTGTCTTCCATATTGTAAACTCTACCTCAGTTCCTCTCCTAAGACTTTCCTAAGACTTGTTCTCCAAATCTCTTGCCAATCTTCTATGCCTTCCTTTGGTTATGAATCATTTCTCTTATACAGACTCTAGAGGTCACTTGTGATAAATGTCATGTATTTTGGGTTTGTTGTGCCCCTTCATGAACCCACACTCAAATGACTCTTCACACCCCTCCATGGACCCAATGCATCCATCCAAACTTGCACACCCATCAACCATCATATCTCTTGAACTGACGTGCCCCATCCTTAGATGTGCACCCCTTTCTTTGTGCGTTCTCTCATGCTGATCATCATGACTCCTCATGAGTGCAATGATGGGGTCATCCAACCTGTTCGATGCACCCATTTTTCCAAGGGAAGACAATTCCACTACTTGGTCATGCTCCCCATTTGCCCCACCTTTTCCCAAACACAACGCAATTCTCTGTAAATCATTATAAGGAAATGAAGGTGTATTCCCCCTTGGTGTTTCATGTCACCATTGTGCGCTCTCCCTCTCGGTGCTCCTCATCTGTCCCATAGTCAAACCTTCCCAAGGAGAAAACACGCTTGATGGGTCTTGTGGGAGACATTACATCCTTCACCTCTCCAAGTTGTTGTCATTCCTGGAAATAACCATGAATATTTATGTTGTTTGTGCCCCATCTTTGGATCTCATCACCACTCAATGAGTATTTTCTCATTAATTGTTGTCATTAAGACAAGCTCCCCTAAGGAACTTACATGAGTCTACAAAGTGTCACCACTCTCTAACTTGTGGTTTCTTCCATACCTCATCTGTCTACCCATGATTCCATGTGTTGGATCCCCTTGTGACTTTGATTGATTGGGTATCTAGTCCATTCATGCACCTTTGTCTTAAGAACTCACATTTTCACGTTTAAACATCCATTTATGTATGGAAACTAGTCACATCCACAACTCTTTGTTTTCTCCATTCTGTCAAGTCAGTCACTGCATTCTCAACAATTTTAACCAAGTCACCTCCTCAAGGAAACTCATTAGCCTCACTAAATCCCACCAAGACAATGAGCCCACATGCTACATATTGGTTTGAAGGTTAACGAGGATGGTTGGTTGGGCCATATCCCTCATCTATGATCTATCCCAATACGATTAGCAAAGAGTCACTATACTTTTGAATTATGTACATAAGAAACAGTACACTTGAATTGATTTTTCCTTCGCACTACTCTATGAGAAATTCTATCTCAGGGTCATACGTGACCATTCACCATGTTCAAGTTAACTAAAGGAGGAATTGGACTCTTCCTTCGTTCTCTTCCACCAAGGTTGTTGTGCCTCCCTCCTTTCCTCTTGTTCCACAAATGGTCTCTACTATTGTTCATAGAATTGCTCCAACACTCTCATCTCTATGACCCCTTCTGATATTCACTGCCACTCATAAAATTTCAAACATAAATAATCCAATCCATCCATTGTATTAGCCTAATATCCAACTATCTCTTCAACATCGACAAGCTTCCATTCCACTAACATGAGATTCCTTCCATTCTCTGAATTATATTGTCCAACCATCACCCCACATCGTCCAATTTTGTCTCCACAAGGTTTCCTTCTTTGGCTATCCACAAAATCCATTTACAAGGAAGACATCCATGTCCCTCCTTCCTTCCTCCTTATGGTAGGAATCAAACATGGAGTCTTTCTTGAGAATATGGCTAAACTATTCACGTGAGGAATAGGTGGTTTGTTTTCCTTCCTTATGAACTCTTGTACCAACACAACCTCGAAATATTCAATAGGAATAACGGTGAAACTCATCTTTTTTCACCAATCACCAAGTGTCAACGAGGTGTCATTCACCACACCAACGTCCCTCTCTACATCTGTGTTGATTGTCTTGAAGGTTCTCTACATCAGTTCAAGCTACAACCCAATCCTTTGCACCATTTCTTCACTCAAGACGTTATGAGCCACCCCACTATCCACCATCTGTATCACTAACTTCCCATTCATTTTGCTTGCACATACAAAATTTTCATCTCATCTTTCTCTTGGCTCTGCATGGATTCACCCGCCATGACAAAGTTCAAGATGTGAAAGACTCCAACATATTATTTTTCTTCCTTCTCCAAAGCATTCAACTTATATTTCAAGGGATAATTCTTTGCATAATTCTCCTTAGCACAAATCCAACATGAAATTGACTTCTTCCCTTTCACTGCATCTGTTTGTTTGACATTGTCTTCATTTACCTTGAACTTCTTCATTTTTCCTTTTCCCTTCATCTTCCCCTTCCCTTACTACTTATTCTCACCTTGGATATCCTCATTGTTCTTAGGACCTATCTTGGGTTCACACTAAAAGCCTAATATTTTGTTCGTTGCGATGATTTTTGTTGAAAGAGTCTACACGTTTTTTCATCCCATCTTACTCTGCGTCCACGAGTGTAGACCATTCATGAAGTGGAAAAATATTTCTTCTTATGACATTTATTTGATCTCCAACATGATCCCCATGAACTCCTTGATGTAGGATTGGAACTTACTAGTATGCTTGAGAGCCAACAGCTGGTTTCTTGCAATCCATGCTTGGTTCCCCATACCAAACTGTTCCTTCAAAATTTCCTTGAAGCTTTCCTTCATCCATACTCATTTTTCAATCTTCCTAACAATTCTCCCAGATACTAAGTCTTCCACCTGGTTCCTCCACCAAGGATTAATGGTTCTCATCAAGAAACATTTTGTAGAATTCACTTTGGCTTCACCTGAACTACTATTCAACCACTCGAAGTACTGTTCAATGTACCAAAAAAAGTTGCCAAGAAACTTTGTGTTGCAAGTTCCATCAGATGTCTTGGTTTCTTTATTTTGATCCTCATCAACATGACATCAAATCTCTTTCCATTAGCCAAATATTATTTCAACAATGTGATGGTGTCATCTTGGTCCTTCAACCTTTGTGTCACTATAACAAGTGCATCCTTAACTTCCTTGAGTCTATCCAAAATTTCATTGGTGAAGGTGTCAATCATCACACCTACAATTGTCAGACTCTCCTGAATGACTTCATTAAACCCATGCTTCATCCTCCCCATCTCATCCATCATCTGGTCTTCCTTCTCACCATGCTGACAGATTGCATCTATCATATCCTCGACATTCTTCTCTAATACAATGATTTAGTGTTTCATTTTGATGGTCTTATGATCCTTCTTGGTGTCACTACCATCTACTTGCAACCCAACCATGGATGGGCCTCCAAGTACCTTCATTTTACTTGCAAAAGGGTTCGTCCAAGGAACCCAATATTTCATCTCAAGACTTCAAAATTATGTGATAAACTCTGTAGTTGGGTCTGTGACAAGTTTTGTGATATTCCTACATTCATCCGCCTAGACCAAATTCTCATTTCACCCTCATAACTATTTGCTTCGCATGCTCAAGGGTGTGCTTTGTCTACTCAAGGGTATGCTTTGTCTGCAACTCGACCCTATCACAACCCACCAAGTATGCACTTAGGTCGTCTCTATGATGGTTCAATATGTCAAACCCTCACCAAGCATGTGCATTGTCTATTTCTCAAGCAACTGCACACCCCACAACTATTTTGATTGCAGTAATTGTGAAAAGCCAAATATACTTTGATACCACCTATCACGACCCCACAAGATTCATGTTCATATCTTGTGATCATTCACCTCCTAAGGGAATGCAACACTGTGATGGTTCTTACTTGTTTTTTTGGCACACCAAGAATAATTTTTCTAGACTATGCCTCTTCACCTTGAGCATACCCATACTCCATTCTAGGCTACCGATGAGTCACACTCCTACTCTAGTGCAATCTTGTATACTTAGAAAATTGTTAACAACTTAATACTTAGCCATATATAATCATCCATTCATGAACATAAGAAACCAAGAGAATAGTCATGGAACAAATGAAGAAATAAACAATAATAGTGTGGGCGGAACAAACCATGCCTAACACCCAGCGAAATCTTTGTTATTGAAAAAAAAGTTACAATATGAGAACTATCATCTTGGTTTAAAACTTGGGCAGATTCAAATAACTTTCCTTTACTCACCAAGACACTCATATAGATATTTGTCACACTAAGAATCTCTGTCACAACCATCTCTACAACCTCTTATGGTTCTCTTCAGACGTTCTCACAATTGTAGACTTTCTATTTCTTTGTTCCACAATTTCGATTTTGACTCACACATGCCTCCAACCAAACTGTGTTTCTGTACTTCCCCAAAACCTCCCAAATCATCCCACCCTTGGCTACTTGTCTTCCATCTTGGAAACTCTTCCTTAGCTCGTTACCTCAAAATTTCCTCACACTTGTTCTCCAAATATATTTCCAATTTTCTATGCCTTCCTTTCGTTGTTCTCACTTTCTCTTATAGAGACTCCAAAGGTTACTTGTGTGAAACATCATGTCTTTTGGGTGTGTCATGCCCCTTTGAAAACCCACACTCAAATGACTTGTCGCACCACTCCATGGACCTAATGTTCCCATACAAGCTTTCACACCCATCAAATGTCATGTCTCTTGGACCGACACACTCCATCCTTCAATGCACGCCCGTTACCTTTAGTGTTCTCTTGTGTTGATTGTCGTGACACCTCATGGGTCTGTTGATCAGGTCATCCAACTTTTTTGGTTTTCCCATGTTCTTGAGGGAAGATGGGTCCACTACTTGGGCATGCTCCAAAGTTTCCCCACCCTTGCCTAAATGAAACCCATGTATTCGTCAATATTTCTAAGGTAAGTAAGGTGTGTGCCCTCTTGGTGTTATATGTCAGCATTATGCACCGAAGTTTCTCCTACTCACACCCAAATGTCGTTTTTCTCCCAACCGATCACTCCCTTCTTGTTCTATTCATGCATTCCCTCATTGAATCTTCCCAAGGAGCACATGCTCAGTGGCTTTCATGGGAGACCTTACACTTACATGTTATAAAAATTAATTTTTTTATATAACACATGTGTTTTTTAATGCATGGGTGTTTCTATCATATAAAAACATTTGCAAAATAAGTCATTCCTTTATTTATCTTTACATTTGAGTAAAATTGGAAGAAACAAGTGTAATTTTTAGAAGTTAAACTATTACGAGCAAAACATTAAAGAACAAATTGGAGAACCTAGAATAGACATTCAACATTGGTTTTACGTAGGTATATTCTATTTTTTTAAGAATACATTGTGTATATTTTATTTATTAGAAATGGAGAATTTAGAAAACCAATGCATGAATTATAATTCATAAATTCCAATTATAGTTCTTGAAATTTCAAATGTAACTCTAAATTTGAAATTCTAAATGTATGGGAAAATAATGCACCACTTGTTGATCAAAATATAAACATTATATTCGAGACCAAAAATTTGAGATGATTGAGTGATGTGTTTAGACCTAAAAGGCTGGGGAACTTTTTTGCAGTTTGATCAAAATATAAACATTATATTCGAGACCAAAAATTTGAGATGATTGAGTGATGTGTTTAGACCTAAAAGGTTGGGGAACTTTTTTGCAGTTTGGGCTCTTGAGATTTGTGCCACTCCATTTAGTTGTGACAATTTTGTAAATAGTCACACAAGGATCTCAGGTTGACCTAAGGGTTGGGTGCACCTATGTAATACACTATAATATATATATAAATGTAAGGATTTGGCCTATATTCAAGAGGAGGGTAGGTAGAGAAAGAGAAACATAATCAACTATATATATGTTGATATGAGGAGTCTAATCAACCATGTATGGAACTTTAAAATATAATAAGATTATGAGGTATAATACAAATTTTATGTTACACATGGATGACTGACATGATTATGGCTTGTTTTTCTTTTCTTTCTAAAAATTATTCAAATGTATGATACGTTACACTAAGACTATATAAGGGTTAATGAATATATGAATCTCAAAGTAGATTTTTCCTAGATTACGCAAATGTATGATACATTACACTAAGATTATATAAGGGTTAATGAATATATGAATCTCAAAGTAGATTTTTCCTAGCTTATGCCTCGGGTGAGACTTTCCCTTCCAAGGATTTCTACCTAGATCCATTCATAGAATTAGTCAAGATTACAATGGAATCTTTTTGGTCAACACTTGTAAATCCTTGTCTTTGATATTGTTCCAAAAAATACTTTTGATTATCATATAAATGGATTCACTGATGTTGTAGGTTTGTCCTAGCTTATGCCTCGGGTGAGACTTTTCCCCTCGAGGGATTTCTACCTAGATCCATTCATTGAATTAGTCAAGATTACTATGGTACCTTATTTGTCAACACTTGTAAACCTTTGTCTTTGATATTGTGCCAAGAAATGGTTTTGATGCTCGAAAAAATGGATTCACTATAATGAAAGATAAGTTAAGAAAGGGTGTGGAAGAATGGTTTTATCACCAAATTGACCTCTTCACATAATAGGATGTTGCATTCTTTTCCATTTGAATAAAAAAGTTTAAATATAAATTAATGTTTGAGTGTGTCCATAAAATGTTTTGGGATAAATTTCCAATGATTGTATTTGAGTGATTAGGTAGGTTGGAGGAATATCTTGGACACACTAGGTGGGAGGAAAGGAATATTCATTCAAGCACCAAACATTTAGTCACATTACTAAGGTGGGATGACCAAAGATATCATATCATTGATTATTGGGTAAAACACACTATTCATGGGTACATCATGGAAGTTGTAATTAAAATACACATCTCACAATCATGGGAAAAATATCTTAGTTTAAAAGAGGCACACTTTCTTTATTCAACATTATTTTTCGAGGACCTTTAACAAACTTTCTTTCAACCTTGATAAAAGAATCATTGTATTCGATGGTGAACTCAATGATCCATCACTCTTTTAATATGGAAAACCAAAAGGAAATTACTTGATCCCACTTGTTATCCATTGCTTTCAGTTTATCGATTGTAGTATGGTCCTAGACCAGTGGTTCTTGGATTCTCGAAGTAATGTTAATGGAAATTTTCCTTCTAAAAAATGCATACAACAAGCATGGAAACTCAACAAAAAAAAATATTATACAAATCAATGTAGATATACCTTTCTTTCCAACATTCCACGTTGGTTATTAAACTCTTGGTGTCCTTTCGTGAAAACTCATCTTCCCTCACAGATAATTGGTCTTGTATTTCCTTCCAAGATGGATTCCATCCGATTCTCTCTCTTCATCGTGCAATACAAAAAGTTCAGGTCCTAGCAATGGAATAATATTTTGGATTGCTTATGTGCATCATTCCTAACACTAGGGGTTTGATGACCCAAGGTTCATCCAAAGTTGACAAACAAAACCCTAAGGCATCAACATATCAATATTCAATCCAGGATTGAAAAATCTCTCACCCGAGATTCCATGAGAATCACATATACCATCTGGTCTTATGTCAGATATGAAGGGATAAATTAGATAGAGAATCCACTTGGGATAACAATCATTCATTCAATCAAAACCTGTTAACATGGTAACAACATAAACCATTAACAAAACCATCCATTTAAATTAGAACACATATATTCATTAACATGGATATAAATCCATCTTTATATTATCTTCATTAATCCTCATAATGCATACAAAACCAAATTCACATTACATAGGAATTCATCCTCTAGGCACTCTGATTCATTCTACAGAGAACTGCATTACAGTGTTCCCTACACTCTCTTCTCATGCTCTACACTACTGATTGATTCCATTATAGGGTCTAAACAAGAATCTTTCCAAACTCATACAAAACTTGTTACAAGGATTATGTATAACTCATACAACTCTTGGACTGGATTGTTACCAAAACTCAGACATATTTCCTCTACTCTTTGCTCTAAAAAGAAGGTTTCTCTCTTTTTCTCCCCTTCTTATTTTCTCTAGTGCTCTGTCACTTTCTTCTATGCTCCACTTTCTCTAGTGATCACCAGTTTTGCATGATTCTTCTATACGCATGTAGCCCATGTAACCTCCTTGGAGTGCAACAATCCAAATGAACTTTCCATCTCATCCATTATCTTCCCCGTGATCTCTCGTGCTATCTTGGTTCATTATTTAGGAAGATTCTTGAAGACCTTCTTCTAATTCATATTGCATGCATAATCTTTCGGATCTTCTATGTGAAGTAGAAAAATCATCATTTTGTTGCACATATACTCATATGTGTGTGCATGTACTCTAGCCAAGTTTGTCCAACTCATTTGGTATATCTATATTGCCAATCTGCAATGCACCTTGTGTGTCTGCAAGTGCGCCTAGCTATGTCCATGGTGATGCACCTTATCTATCCTCATATGCACTCGAGTCGATATTTCCAATGAGCCAAGACATCCATCCAACATGTGCCTTGCCAATGCGCTAAGGAATTTTTCCATCATTCATCTTGCCAATGGGCTAATAATATCACTTGAGATGCACCTTTCTAGTGTGATGAAGGTACCCAACACCACTTCAAGCCAGGGTCTTACAAATTCTCTCTAATCTCCTTCATTATACGACTTTTTTTTTTTTAATTAATAAGGTAGGAATTGAAAATCATTATGCCTAAGAAAAAGATGCTTTTAGTAATGCAATTAGATGTATTGTGATTTTATTTTTTTACAAAATATACTTGACTCACAAAATTCCCTATAATCAACATTTTTCCAATCAAATTTATAATTATTTTTTTTAATATTTTATTTTATAATAATTAATATCAACAAAATTAAGTAAATATGTATATTTGAAAAATGATTAGAAAGAAAAAACGTGTCTTGAGATGAATAGCGTTCATCACGACATGTAATCAAATAATAAATTTAGTGTATAAAGGAGTAATTTGTTGATAAGATACATGTAAATATTATACTATCCATACATGAAGGAAGATAAGGTATATGTGAATATTATATTATTTAATGTATGAGGAAAGATGAAATATATATGAATATTTTATTATCCAATGCATGAAGTAACAAGGAGAGTTGCGTAACAACAAGTCCTTGTCCAAAGGGTAGAGAAACTTGTTGTTTGGCTTAACTGATTTGAAAATGCTAGATAAGCTTGTTGTTTGGTAACATAATTTTCAAAGGAGAGTTGCGTAGCAACAAGTCCCTCTTAGAGGGTAGAGAAACTTGTTGGTTGGCTTAAATGATTTGAAAATGCTAGAGAAGTTTGTTGTTTGGTAACAGAGTTCGTTTGGGAACTGAGAGTTGTTTGATGAGAGAATTGATTCCACTGTGGCAGGTTGAATGAGAGAGTGGGTTGACTAGATAAAAGCAACAGATGTAACATAGTTTTTGGTGTAATAAAGCTACTCTGACCAGCAGGTTGAATATAAGCTACTCTACCTTCTCGACAGTAACATAGTTGTTGGTGTAATAAAGCTATTGTGACCAGCAGGTTGAAGATAAGCTACTCTACCTTCTCGACAGTAACAATAACAATAAGACCATCAATGATATGTGGGGTATGTTATGGATTCAGTCCTTCCCTGTCAAAAGCATTTGAAGAGAGTTCACACGCCCGGTTCCATTCCTTTTCTTTAGCTCAACGAAATGAATGCACTTATGGGTGCTTAGATCGCTTCATTTTGAGCCTCGAAATAACACATTTTTTCCTTGTTTACCCCTCTATCTTTTTGCTTAGAACTAGTATTATCTCTCATATACTTGCACATCTTACAAAGGAACGTGGATTGTTATCTTAGAATATTAATTAGTTTATTTAGAGAATTTGGATTAATAGTTTAAGAGTTTATGTTACGATATCATATTTTAAGAATTGGGCAAATTCAAGTTTAAAGAAGATAAAGGTTCAATATTTCTTTTGTCTCTTGATATCATTATGTTGTGATAGTTGCCTTCACAAATCCAAACTCCGTTTACCATTGCCTGAACTTATTAATGGTATGTATGTCAAAATTGTCTCTTTCAGACTTGGCTTCAGTTTTGAGAAATGATGCAATATAATTATCAAGATTACATGGAGTTATGGTAATCACACTATTGTGGTTCCTTTTTAATAATAGATGCCACATAAGTATCTAGAGTTGGCCTCGTTTTGTTTTAATAGTTGATGTAATATGATAAGGAATATTATATCAATCTAAATTCATTTCTAATGATTAAGAAATCTAAATTCATTTCTAATGATTAAGAAATCAAGAAAAACACGTACCAGATGACTTCATTGATAATCTATTATCGATGAGTTTTAAAAAAAGCACTGTAAGAATCTCAAAATTACACAATTATAATTTCCAAACATTAGTTCAGATAATGTTAATGGAGACATCCAATATGAAACAAAGGATATAGAGGGATTAGAAACATCAAATATACATGGATTAATTACATTGATAATCTATTATCGATGAGTTTTAAAAAAAGCACTGTAAGAATCTCAAAATTACACAATTATAATTTCCAAACATTAGTTCAGATAATGTTAATGGAGACATCCAATATGAAACAAAGGATATAGAGGGATTAGAAACATCAAATATACATGGATTAATTACATTGTTTGTCTCTTTCAAATGGATGAATTAATGCATGTATTAGACAAGCTTTATCATTCCATGATATGTGGTGTAAAAAAAACATTTGATGTAAAAAAAAACTAAAACAATTCTTACACGTGGTTCTGGCATCAATGATATGTGGTGTAAAAAAAATCTAAAACAATGCTTACACGTGGGGCCTTGTCATCCTCTGCTTTATGTTGCATGGGGTCTCTCTTGCATATGAGAGGGCACTTGGCTAAATCGATATCACGTATGTGAACAAATTGTCTTAATCCCTTATGGCGTTCACATGGTAACTCTCATAGTGCCCCTCACTACACGAAGTCGTTCACTCGTTGCACATAAAATCCATTCACTGAAGTCGTTCACAGAAACCATTCACTGAAGTCGTTATTTAATGACTGTCTGCACGAAGTCGTTCGACACCATTCACTGAAAGCGTTCACCGCTGACTGCGTGAAACCATCCATAATCTTCATGCGCATAGCCACCTTGGTTCAAAGAACTCATGTCCAGGGTTATGGTTCTTTCGAACGAGCTCTACTGGAGACTGTTCGTCTACGGGTAGATTTTATTGATAAAGAGATTGCACGAAGGATCAAGATGCATAAGACTCAAGTGGGTGGACATAGAGAGGTATGATTCTATTTTTCTTATCGAGGAAGAGTTTGTAGGAAGAAAATGGCTGGAACAGTCAGGAAATTGATTGTCAAAATCATGGATGCACACAATATGACGCCCAAGGATGGATTCATCACATCCATTCCTTACGTTAATGTTGACTTGGATGGGCAGGGGAAACACACAAAATTTATCCATAAGGACTTGAATCCAGTTTGGAATGAAAAACTGGAGTTTGTTGCGATTGATCCCAATATCATGGCTGTAGAGCTAGTGGTCGATGTCTGTAATGGTTTGAGCAGTGGAGGTGTTGGACGGAGCCAGTCTCTGAGTCAAGTTAGGATCAACGACAGCGAGATCCCGAAGAAGGGAGAGGAGGCTTTTGTTTACTTTCCATTGAAGAAGATAAATATTTTTCATCCAATTATGGAAGAACTCGAGCTTAGATTATATTATGTCTACAAGCCCATCAAGCACTAAGGAGGGGAAGGCCACAAAACCACCAACTCAAGCTGCGCCGCTTAGCGAGGAAAATTCCCGACAACCACCGGTTGAAGCTCCTCTTCCTGGACAGGCCGACCCGCCAAAACCACCTCCTACAGAGAAAGAGCCACGAGAACTTCCATTTGAAGCTTCTCCTCCTGTAGAGAAAGAGCCTCGAGAACCACTGCCCGAAGCTTCCCCGCCTGGAGTGGAGCATCCCAAAGAACCATTGGTTGAAATTGCTTCACCCGAAGAAGATAAGTTGCTAGGAGAACCGACTGAAGGTCCTCTACCTGGAGATGAAGAGCTTCTTGTAGAACAACTTCTCGAAGCTTCCCCGCCTGGACTAGAGCAACCCGCAAAACTGTTGGTTCAAGCTCCGCCGCCTGAAGAGGAGAAGTCCACAGGATGCCTTTTGCTCCACCTCTATCACTGGATATGAAACAATTAGCACTGAAGTTGGAAAATTTACTTGCACTGGGTTCACCGGGAAGCAGAAGGAACCTATGGTGAATTCATTTTCATGGAGAAGCAAGAGCAGGGGCATATAAAGGAGGGTTTGAAGGGAACCATTTAACAGGTAGCCCACAAAACAAATGACACAAGAGTGTTGACATGAGTCAAAACAGGTAGTCTCAATGACAAATGTCAAAACTGCTTCGATAAAAGGCCAAATAAGATGTTTAAATTAAAACTTAGGGAAAAGACCAAATGAAATTGCAAAAACCAAATGAAGAACTTTGGGTTAATTTCCTTCTGAATGAATGCAAAATGGAATAACTGATTCATACACTAAATACGAAGAAAACTTAGGATAAAACGTTACTAAAATTGAAAATTTTCAAGAATTTGATTCTTATCTTCTTAATACTTAGGATAACTTGTAGATTTTGTTTAAAAATATTGGTTAAAAGTTTTCTTTAGTTTACCTGTAGAAGGAAGAATCGATTTATATAGTTCGTGGTGCCATGGGCAGGGACTAATAAGAGAAAATCGTTATATGAATTATGATGAGAAAATCGTTATATTAATTATGATGATTTGAATAGTTTACATTGCTATTTGAATTTATGAATAATTTTTTTATATTAAAATATTTTAAAACATTTTAAATATGTAGATTTTTATAGTTATTTATTTATCATAGAGTTTGAAATTTTTGAAGATTGACTTTTATGTTTTTGAAAACTTCCAAATGTTTAGAATAAACCCTTCATCCATCATGAAAAACAAGTGAAGCTTCTAATAATACTAAAAATGAATGTTAAACTAAAATTAAATAAAAAACAAATAACAAATGTGAAATGGCTGTTGATAATTAATAATTTTGTTACATTTTGATGAGTATATTGTTTTGGCTTGAACCGTTTTTATACTTTATTTTTTTTTATTTTTTGGACTTAACTTATATTTTTTTCAAATACTCAATAGTTTCTTTTCTCTACTTTATTGTTGTTTTTTGGACTTATTTTTTTTTTTTCAACTACTCAAAAGTTTATTTTCTTGTTTTGTAAGCCTTATCTAAATTGGGTAAGGCTGATGATCGTACCAATTTTCTTGCTTCCAAAAGAATTTTATACGCATCTTGTACATGAACGTCTCCACAATCAATAACCATCTACTGTCATTCAGATCGGATGGTGTAAAAAAATCGTGTACGTGTAGCGTCTCCACAGTCAATAAACATCTATTGTCCCTCAATCGGATGGTGTATATTTGAGATAAATTCCGTTTAGAATGGGAAAGAATGGAACTAGCTTCTCTCCCTCCGTGCAACGAGAAGGGAATAGAATCAAAACAACATTGCAGTACAGCAAGGATGCCATCACATCGGTGGTCGGGAGTGAGAAACGGCATAAAAAAATATTAACATAGAAATATGTGAGGGGCACACTCAAAGAGAGGAGACGAATGTGGAGTGAGCAGTGGGAGATTGATTATATACCCCTGAATCCTGATAGCATGTATGTGGTGATGGCTGCCTTGGGATGAGTGAACTGCAGAAACAATTAAGTGGTATAAAACAAGGGACCTCACGTAGCCTCTCATCTATCTACATATATATTTTTGGTAAATCGAGGAAATCACGTGACCTCTTATCTTTCTGTTGGATTTACTTTTTCTAAATGACGGATATGGACTCTATTTATGATGCAAGACTTTTGGCAAGGTTGTATGACGATGTGTCATTCTCTGCTTTTAACACTCGCTTTGTTCCTCTCTACCTTCCAATGATCATGAGTTTCCCTTCTATGGCAGAAGCAATTAGGGACCAGCCCCAGGAGCAACTTCAAGCAAGGAATCATGTGGGATCTTGCCTGAAAAGAGACGAGGATGATTTGCCGACGTCCACTCATCATATGTCCTAGAATTGGCATATTGTACATGACGTCATGATACGCTGGAAAGTTGGCAATTTGTCGTTGGCTACATATCTTGTTGTGCTTCCCACGCCGGATCTGAGACGAAATATATAGGAGTAAGCTAACTATGCTACCTTTTGGGATTTCGATAGACGGAGAATGTCTAATCTTCGGCCACTCGGAAAACCCAAAAGGTGGCCTACCACCGTTCCCGTTTCCGTTTCCGTTTCCATTCGCTCTGTGCGCCCCCTGACTCCAGCCTGCTGCGACTCTGTCCGCCGGTTGCCCATCCATGCTGCCATGGGGCATGACCATCCCGCCGTCGCCAACCTCGAAATCCGAAGTCCGCGCCGCGCTTAGTTGGCAATCTCTGCCATCCGCGTCAATGCTGTGTTTTCCACGTTCTTCTTTGTACATCGACCTTACGATTTATGATACATCGACTTAATGCAATGTTCGTTTGAATTTTCAATTTTGAATTTAGTAAAGGCGCCAAGGATCATGCTCATTCAAATTCAGATTTTGAATTTGTAATCCCGCCCAGCCTATGTTTTGTTTCATTAGAAAATTTGAAACAAAACACTGAGCATTGCAGAGAGATTTACAAACTTCTTTTGTTGCGCACCTTCAGACAGTCTGGCAGGAATTAGAATGACATCGCTGATGGAATTTGAACCACCGAAAAATAGTCAGGAGTTGCCGCCTCAGAATGGTTTACAGAGGAATCCTCTCAAGCGGCCTA
>ML787390.1:281778-298456 GCA_009831015.1 Picea engelmannii | reverse complement strand
TATAAGTAAGAGGCTGGGGCACACCTATTACTCATTCTGGTTTTGGATTAGCATTTGTTATTGCTCTTGAGCATTCAGTTTGGGGGTTTTGTTGTACAAACCCTTGTGAGCAACTCAGTGGTGAAATATCCACTCACCTTGTTTCGCAGCTTGGTCTTGGGGATGAAACACTCCTCCACACCATTCTAGTCTCAACTCATCTCCATCTAGCACTTAAGAAGGTAGCAGGCCGTACTGTTCTTGTGTTTCCAGCAAGGGCGCACCATCATCTAGAGGGAGGTTCGATCCAGCTTATCCTGAGGGCCTAGGGCCATTCCGAGAGTTGGGTTTTGTTTGTAGGGGCAGGACCATCAGTTTGAGGGATTTTCTGGAGGGTTATCATCATTTTACATTTGTCTGCAGATTGGGATGTCTTGGAGCCATAGGGGGCGTCCTGTGATTCAGTAAAACTCAGATCTAGGGAGATCTGCTTGAGATCTGAGTCCGAAACTTCTCCCACGGGATTCTCATAGCCCGATCTATATTCTTGGAGAGTTTCAAAGAATTTGGAGGCCTCCTTCATCAAGGCCGAACCAACTAGGGTTTCAGTCATCCAGTGGGGCACACCATTCAGTGAAGAATTCAGATCTACGGGGTTTGAGAGTGGATTTGGGAATTTGGACATCTGGGTTGTCCTTACAGTTGCCCGATCTATCATTTGGCATATTTCTCGGGATGATTGGATACTTTTGGTAGTAGGGCAAAATTATTGAGGGCTTCAGCATTCTAGCAAGATGTGGCACTTTCCAGCTTGGAGGTTGAGCATTAGTACGACTCAGATTTGCTTGATTCAGTCTTCATTGTATATCCAGCCTTTGGAGGCTTATTTTGTATTGTCGAGAGCATTTTGTAGTAGCTCATATCTATTCCTTGTACGACATCTGAGGTTTATGCCAGATCGGCCATCTATTGTATTGATCTTACATTGCTCATAATAAAAAGGTCAGATCTTTGCTTGTGCTTCTACATCTTGAATATATTGTGATCTCCATGTGTTGATGAATCTTGTATGCACTTAATAACTCAATAAATTAGTAGTAGTTAGTGATTCCAAGAAAGAATTTGGCTTGGGATCATTACATTGTCTCAGGAGTGACCTGGGCATCACATGTGGGCTCAAAGATCCTAAATCTGAAGCTACATGTCTTGAATTTTCCCCTACATAATCTCTTTCCGATTGTCATTGTTGAGGAGAATGTGACCCAAGAAGGTTTTGGTGTGTCAATACAAATTGATTGTTTTGAGATATTTAGTATCTCAGGCTCATGAAGCTCATGTCTAGAACCCATTCCCGAATTTTTGCATCCACCACCTAGTCAAGGAGGGTTTCTCTTTCCTCTCTGGTAGTTGCTTGGACAGACTCCATATTCTGTTGAATTATGAGTGGGGTAACTCGTCTAAATTCCCTCTCTTCCTCCTGCGAAGAGAGCATGATGCACATGCTAGGAGGCTATGCATTTCTAGTGCTCGAGGAGGATTGGTCAGGAGGGTGACTACTGTCGCCCCTGTAACCCCTTTCATATGCACAAGACGTAGGCATGGAGAAAAAATGAACCCAAAGAGTCGACTCACAAGAATACCTTATGAGAGGAAGCTTCATACCACCACTGAGAGAAACCCTGCCTCTCGTATCACAAGACTCGCCACTGTAATAAAAAAATGCAGGGGCCTTGCCACTGAAATAAGCCAAAGGAGGGACCTCACCACTTAAATACATGATGTGTTTCAAGCTCAAGTACCAGGGCTTACCTGGATTGAGAATGATTGTAACATCCCACTCTTGTGCACACATGATTGTGACTTATTCCTTGAAGACACTTGCATGCAAGTGATCTGGTTCATTAAATGATTGACTATTTCACTTATGGATTATGATGATGTTGTGGATATGGTGATATGTTATTTGATTATATATGTGTCGACGTTTTCTTTTGATTGGTTTCTCCTGAGTGTGCAAGACTCTTGACATATTGAGAATGCCGATGGCATCGATGGACCTCCTTGGACTCTGGATCGAGTCAGGGGGTGGATTGTTTATGGTTTGGTTATTTCTGTTATTGCATATGTGACATATGACTAATATATTATGGTGTTTATGGATCGATGACATGTTTGTTGATGGATGCAAGATGACGATAGCTTGCTAATCAGACTCACATTTGGAGTAAAGGGGTCACGAACGTCAACCAAAGATAATGAGGGAGAGGTGTGGCAACATCCTTGCCACAACCTACTAACACTCTCGCCATGGATCAAACTGTAGGTTAATGATTACCTAGTTCGAGACATCCAAGATGTCATGAGGGCAGACTGTGACATTCGCTCACAATGATTCTAAAGGGCACACAATAAGGAAGGGTCCTTATTCCTTAGAAGCTCTTAGTCTCCCACAAGGTCACTTGACAAAATATTGACTCCAAAGGTTTGATGTCTACCAAAATTAGTCAAAAGACAAGTAGCACCCTTGGAGCACATAGTGCATCTTGAAGGGTACATCGCATAGATGGAACTTGAATGAAGGCAAGTGGCACCCTTGGAGCACGTAGTGCGTCTTGAAAGGCACGTCATAGGTTTTAAACATCGATGAGTCAATGAACCTAGGTACCTAGAGAACAATATCTTACCCTCACATGGTCAGCCTTAAAATAATTATGCATCAGTAAAGTACCTTAATTATAACTTTTCCCTAAAAATGTTTTTTGCTAAGCCTAGTTGAAATTAAAGCCTAGGTCTAAGTAGGCTATGAGGACCAAAATTTTTAATAAGCAATTAATAAAAGGGGGGAAAAAACAAATTTAGAAATTAATGGAGGATTATATTTTTAAATGATTAATTGTTGTTTTGTGCAAACTTGTTAATTTTGAATCGAGACAAAAAGGGGAAACTTAATTACAAAAGGAATGTGGAACATAGGAGAGAATCTAGTCTAGAAAACTTTCATTTTTCAAACTCAACTAAGCATTAAGAAAGATGTCAGTCATTAAGAGAATGTAAGGAAATAAAGGGACATTGAGGAGCGTTTTTAGGAACGTTTTTAGGTGGGTGAGGGAAATTGGAAATTTAATTCAATTAATTAAATGAATTTCTGTTGCAACTAAAGGATTGGGTGAAAAGTGTATGGGAGAGAATAATTCCTAATAAATTTTTAATAAAAATATTTTAATGTGCAAATGGAAAGGTCACTAAGAAGAAATCTATAAAAGAAATGGTAGAGGAGAGGTAAAGGGACGATTGGTAGGCTTAAAGTTATGCTACAGATATTTTTCTTGACTGATTTTTCTTGTGGGAGTTGGGATGCCCAGCTCGATAGGGAGTGGTAGAGTGACCTTGCGAGGTGAGCTGAAATCTAGATTTCTCTCTGGGTTTTGTGTGCATGGCCCCTTTGCATCTTGGGGGGCTCAGGGGGGAAAAAGAGTACCCCTAATGTTGGCTGGGAGGTACCGATGAGGTCTCAATGATTAGCAAGCAGGAGTGAGGAGGATCACCAACAATTGAAATACATCAACAAACCAATGTCGGTGATGGTAATTTCAATAAGTTAAATAGGTACTAGGTTAATGGCATGTGTATGGTTAATTTTCTCAATTCTGATATCTCTTTATTTTGCAATGCATCAAATTGTAATAAGGATTATATATGTAATTTGACATCTCTTTATTTCTATTTACTTCACAATGGATCAAATTGTAATAAGGATTATATGTGTAATTGATGTCGCTTTATTTCGCATTGGATCTAACTGTAATAAGGATTATATACATGTAAATTTATGCCGCTTTATTTCGCAAAGGAGATAATGGTAATAAGTTGTTTATATATGTATTTTGTCGTTGCCGCATTCCCGCAATGGATTAATTTTTGATAAGCTCGTTTATATATGCATTATGATATCCCTTCTTTTCGCAATGAATTCGATTGTATTAGTTTGTTTTCATAAGACTTCATATGTCACTTATTTTGAAACGAACCTAGTCTCAATCGGCTGATTTCTTATGTATTCGGATGTCGCCCTTTTTTCTTGGGTTTAGTTGTAGCAGGATTGATTTTATGTATAAATTTTTCTCCTGCGGCTTGACCATTCTCGTTACCCTTGGATTAAAGCTTGCTCATCCTTTAGAACTAGTTGTCCCCTGTTCACTTTTCTGAATTGTCATTCTTCCTTGTCAACCCTTGATCAAGTTTTTGAATGTTCAGACTGTCATTGCGTTCCCTCCGCTACCCACTACCTTGTAGTGTTTCTGATTTTAAGGAGGCCTAATGTTTGGTTCATGCTCTCTTTCAGTGCAACTTCGTGTCATACTTATCTCACCGGTTGACCCTCCTTATGCGATTGCAACCTTTTATAGATCCTTGGGTCAAGCTTGGATTTCTTACCACCTTCGACATGGAATATTTGATTCCTTTATCCAGACCTAGAAGCCTCAAGCAAGTTGAGTCGAAAGTGTAAGACGAATGACCCATCCACCTAATAATTTTGAAATGGGTGATCCTTAGTGTGTAGATAGATGTGAAGGAGTGTCCTTCGGATGGCTCTACGCCACCTTGTGGTTTTGGACAACGTTTTGTTCTTGGCGTTCCTTGTTCGGGGATTCTCTCTGTGCCCTTCCTATACTTATCCCTGCATCCTTCTCTTCCTGGAGAAATCTCTGCGTCCTTTGTTGGGTACGCTGGCCAAGGAAGGAACCCTCCCTTCCTTTAGCTCTCGCCGAGTTTTCCTTATTGCATTAGGTAGTTCCAGAGTGGAAGGGAAATGTTCTCATAGGTTGGCTTAGGGAGACTGCGATTCTTGGGTGCCCTTATAGTCGTTGGGCGCTCTTTCTCACGAATTTACTCTGGCCACTTGGTTGTTGGGACGCCAACGTTTTTGTTTTGGCTGCCACATCCTTTCTTGCCCATTAATGCTTCGCGCCTTCTCTTCTAGGAAGGTGTCTCCCATGACCATGACACCTGCTCTTAGCTAGTATTTCACCAGCATTAAACGTGCTTTATCTGTGGTGTTTCCTGGAGTGGTCCTCTTCTCCCAAACTTGGGTGATTTCTTCCTCAGCTTGCAATTCTAGACCTGCACCTTCTCAACTTACTCACAACGAGCCTCTTAGACCCTCCCCCTTTAAAGTTTCGACATTGACACCTCCTTTAAATGAAAGCAGAATTGTCTTGGCATCTAGGTTACCGTAGGGAGTGTTTCCACACTTTTCGCCAGCTGGTTTTAGATTTAAAACTTAATTTTCACCTAGCCACGTGTAGAATGTCGACCATCCTTCTCTTGCAGGAGGAAGAAGCCACCTTACCTTACTCTGCCTTCCACTCTTGTGATCTCTGGAAGAAAAGAATTTCCTCACTCAACCTTGCATAGAAAAGAGTCAGTGATCAGTGTTGTGTTGAAAGGGAAATGTAAAGGTATTCAATCAAACTTTAATGGTACATTGAGGAATTACTTACTTAAGTTTATGCCTAGCATTTTGACATGTGTCTGGCATTGTTCTAATCCTAATTTATTTCGCACCTCACTTGGATGCGTTTTCGACCACCAACCTTACCCCTTACTTCTCATGTTATGAGGTATGCTTTTCGGTATGCCCACTTTTTAAAAGGAACTTCGTACCAGGTGAGTGCATAATCCTCTCACCGATGGCCTGGGTTACCAGGTTCACCTTGACATCAGATTCTAACTCCTTTACAATAATAATTAATGTCTTCATAGCTCCTCATAATGACTTCCTAGGTTAAAGTGAGGATTCCTTGGTTAATGTTAATAATTTTTGTTTGATTAAGAATTTTTTAGGTTGTTCAAGATATTTGGACTGAGTGATTGGTTGAAGGCAACCATTGTATATGTATATCCTATATTAATGTAAATCTGGTGTTGAATTTAAATGCATCCAATGTTTATATAATATAAAGGAACAAACATTTTTTTAGTACAAGCACTGAACATCATTGAACTTAATATAACTTAGAATTCGATATGATGGAAATAATATTGCTTTATGTAGAGTTAAGGGAAATAATAATACTAGATACTTTAGGATATGAGATGATAGGATGAGAATCCTTTATTATCGTCAATTACAATTGATCCCTTGGATCCTTACAAATGGATAGTTTAAGCAGTTGAATATTATCCTTCTACTTATGATTATGTCACTTTTAGATCTAAGATAATAAGATGTAAAATGACTTATGAATTCTTTAATGTTGCTAAAGCAAGACCAATCTTCTTATACTTTTAATTGGATTAATAATCCTTACACGCCTCATTAATTGGGCGAATGAACGATTTATTAACCCCCTTTACTTGTGTAAGTAAATGTATTAAGGGTGAAGGTTAGGTACCATACTTATTGCGCTAATGGGTTTTGTGACATGTTTGAGGGTTTAATTTTTTTTTTACCTCATGCTTGGGCTTATGCTATGATTGGATATTTATATATTAGCGCATAATGAATTTATGATAAGGTGAATGAAATTTGGACCTTGGATCCCTCACACAATGAATTAATTGATGATACCCTTGCGCCTCAACTCTAGGCGATGCATGATTTATGTTTTAAGTCTAGATTTCCTTATGCAACAATTAAATACAGGTGTTACCTTACGCCTTCTCTTATGTTGTCATTGATGGATTAAACCCTTTATTGTGCCATTAATTTAATAATGAATGACTGTTGTAGACTTTAGACTGCTTGTGCATTTTGTAAATGATATGATTTATGACGATTTTTGTGAATGAATCTTCATGCGCCATGTTAATGGATGTTTAGGATTGATAGATTGATGTGGTTGATGATGTCTCTCTTCTTATGATGTTTTATTTACCTGACTCGACACTCCAAAAAAGAAATAAAAAAAAATTGAATTGTTGTACATCGTTTGTTGTCGTAACAGCGGGGCCGCTTCATATGGTATCAAAGTGGGTTCAACCCTACGATTGTGGATAGCCACGCCTTCCACTGAGTTAAGCCCTTGAGTAATAACCTAGTGCTAATTAAAAATTTAACTTTCCCCTGCGATAATCATGGTTGGAGGGACGTCATGGAGGTAGATGACATGGTGACTAGGGGTAAAGGTGTGACACCTCTAGTTGTGTCCATGCCTGAGGGGTCTAGCCTCCAAGGAGAAGAACAAGTCTTTGGACATGAGCAGATTGTTGTAAGGGAGGTTGATGATCTGACAAGGTCCTTAAAGAGAAATGTCAGAGGCCTTGACTAACCGTCTGTACTAGGGTAAGGCCATGGAGCCTGTACCCCTAAGGGTCCACTGCGCACCCCAGCCCGTACTGGTAGCATCCACAAAGAACGTTATAAGGTTAAGTTCCCAAGTTCACAAGTGCCATAGATGACTCTACTGCCAAGGCATAGCTGGAGATAAAGGCGATGAGCTTCACACTTCATGATTTCAACCACCAGCACGAATGTCCGCATGACGGTCTGCAGCCCAAGGGGAGCTCTCTTCTATGGTGGAAGATGCTCCTACCTTAGTTAAACATGGTCGTCGAAGCAATGTTATGGGAACAGTTCAAGGGAGGGTTCCGATAGATGTTTGATAGAGGATTTCATTGAGCATCATCTCAATGAGATCAACACCTTACGACAGGGTAGTCGTATGGTGTCAGATTTTAGGACCCGAATTGGCAGCTACTTCGATATGCCCCGCATTGGAACCTGGAAAAAATGGAGATCAACAAGTTCAAGTTCAGAATTAACTCTAGTTTTCGTGTGAAGGTGAGGATATTAATTCCTCAGACATTGCACGATGCAATCCGGTAGGCCTTGTAGTTGAGAAATAATTGACCACGAGAGTTAGGGCAGGACTCCTGCAAGACCATCTGGATTGACGACATCTGGTGCGTAGCAGGATCAGATGCCAACCAGACATGACATCTTGGTAGAAAGATAAGTCTCTGGAAACCTTGTTCATGACACCACAATGACGGTTTCCTGAGTAGAAGACCCCCCTATAGGGGACCACCGCCAACAACCACAGTTAGGTTTGTTAGCGGAATAGACTAGGATCTTAGGCTGGTGGGCCAACAACTTCTACCTTAGGGACCAGGAGTGTAGGATCAGATACGCTTGCTGGATTGGTGGAGATGCCACCTTACCAACAAGAGTGTTGAGTTAAAAAGGCCAGAGCGACGGGGGGGACAGAACCCACTACCGTTGGGGAGATGGGTGAGGCCCACGAGATTCTTAATCGTGGTAAATAACCACCAAACCGAGCGCCAGACCACTGTGCCCGAGGCATAGGGTACCATATCCAACCAAACTTAGTATTTGTTAGATCCCATCGCTACAAAGAGATCTATTCCTAGTACCGCGTTAAAGGAATTCCGGTAATGGAATTCGACGGGACGAGCTTCGATTCGTCGATATGGCTTCGAGTGCCCACTAGATGTTTGGAGAAAGGGGTATGAACTGTCGCTTAAATTGGGGAATAGTGTAAGGTCTTGACAACATGATAAATATGGAATAGTGGGAATTGCATGATGTGATACTCAACAGTAATATGAGGTGGTTCAGTTGGACTGATGATGAAGGACAAATAGTTGTGTTTGAAGGAAGAAAATAGGGAGAATCCCTGAGGTTAATTTCTTCCCTACAACTACAAGAGAGCACACGCAAGGATGTCAGTTACATGCATACTTAGCATCGAACGTCAAGGGTGTGTGAGAAGGATTATAAGACCTTCCGGTAGTACGAGACTTTTCAAACATGATTCCCAGAAGAATTACCAGGTGAGTTGCTCGAAGCCAAGGTGGAATTTACCATCAAACTAAAACCTAGAATTGAACCGATGGGAAGAAATCCTTATTGGATGTCGATCCTGGAGTTATAGGAGTTAAAGGTGCAACTGAAGGGGTTGTTGGACCTAGGATTTATACGTCCAAGTGTATCGCCTTGGAGTGCTCTTGTTAATTTCATATGGAAGAAGGGTCGTGGAGACTCTGCTTGAATATTATTGAGAATTCCTTAACGAAATTTGATGTTTTCTTGGATGATGGAAGATCAAGATGAACTTTTACACTTGGTAATACAGTGTTGCGAGAATAAATTACAGGAAGCGGTCACAAAGATATCGAGGATTCATTTCTTAGGGCATGTGATTTTCGACGAAGGCATCGTTGTGGATCTAATGAATGTAGAGGCTATTGTGGAGTGGTCTGCGCTGACGAAAGTCCCAGAAGTGCATAGCTTCATGGGTTTAGAAATATATTATCGACAGTTTGTCAAGGGTTCTTCGAAGATAGAAATTCCAATTACGGGAATGCAAAATAAGAACAAGAAGTTTGTGTGGACCAAAAAATGTGCGGAGGCATTTCGAAGGCTCAAGGAGATGTTGATGACAACCTCAATACTAAAAGTCCTTGGCGTGGATGATGACTTCTTGGTATGCATTGACACATCCAAGGAAGGCTTAGTTGGATTGTAGTGTCCCCAAGGCCGAGCCCCGTTACAGATCATGATATGTGCAATGAATTGTAAATGTGTTCTATAGGCTAGTGAGCCAAATTTTGTATATGCTGGAAGTCTTATGTGTTTGTTAGGCCAGGGAGCCTAAGTGATGAAGACTAGGAGCCTATTGTTGTACTTGTATGTATGCAGATCAATTAATAAAATATAAACACTGCCATTACAGGCTGACCACGATGAATGAGTGATGGGGGACTGAGCATCCACAGAGTGGGCAAGGAATTAGGGGATGGAAGGTGGGAAAGGGGCTGAGTGTTGAGCCTAGGGGGCTTAGGCCTGGAATAATATTTTAATATTATTTCCAAAAAGAGCCATGTGCATATTATTTTATCCTAAGTTCTTTGGAAGGACACGTGATTTCCCAAGTGGTGGGAGGAAGACGTACGTATGGAACGCATGCAGTTTCCAGGGTGACAAGTTTCAACCATGGTGCATGCAAATAAAACCAATGCAGTAAGCCATGAGGGGGTTTGGATCCATTCGATTTGATTGTCTTGGGGAGAGTCGTGGAAGCCATCTCCCAGAATACCCTGGTTTAACTCTGAAAGTCATAAAGCCTCTGGTTTTCCGAAGAAACCATGTACACCCTGTCCAAAGATGGAGAGTCTGTGCGTGTCTCCGGGAAAACCCGTGTGCACATTCCCTGAATGAGAAGCCTGTGCTGAATTGAGTGGAAGTATATTTGTTATTCGGGGAAGCTGAGCTAGCCTGTGTGTGAAGTCCCTGTTCCGAAATCATCCCGTGAGATTATCCTGTGACCGCTGAATCGTTTTGGGAAGCATTTCTCTGTGTTTCCCATGGATTCTTGTGACCATGCAGTACTAGACTGCGTGAGGCTTGTTGGCTTGTGAGAGACTCCTCCAGGTGAAAGAGTGCACAGAGGGAGAAGAGAACTCCTGGAAGGAACCCTGTAGCTTCCATAGAGCCCGGAGACTTCCAGTCCGGTCTGTTCTTGTAACCCAAGGTAAGGGAGACTGGCAGCCAAATGACTGTCTAGGTGACAGAGAAGGTGCACTCTCCTGGGGTGGAACAAGCATGTGGGGAATGAGGGTCTGTGGGCAGTGAGCGTGGGAGATTCCTGGGAGAGCTTTCTTCCTGGTGATTGTGTATGTGCTATCTTCCCTGTAACCTCAGCCTGAGCCTAGGATTCCTTGCCTTGGGGTGGAGCTTGGTCCCAGCTCGGGGGTGACCCACTGTTGAGCTGATGAATAGTGTGGTCTAAGGCTGGGAAGTTCGTGGAAGGCCTGCACTTGATTGGTGAATTCTACAGCTGCTAAAAGATAAGTATTCTGAATTATGCTTTGATCATGTTTGCATGACTGTGCTGTTTATGTATCATGTTTTCCACTGTGTATATGAATTACTGTTGAATGCTATGGTTTGTTAATGGTAACAGTAACTTATATATTTTACTCTGAGAATTAAGTGTGTTTAATTGTGTTAAATGCATGTGGTTATAATTCCTGTACGAATTATGTAAACATCCATGTATAGAATGGTAACTGAGAGGTTTGGAAACCTCGGTAGTGAAAGGGTACACTACAGAGTGGTATCAGAACTAAGGTTTCGACACTGAGCCTAGATGGACCAGTTGAGTGGTCTTTGGACCGAGGGTGAGAGGAGAAATTGTGTTTGGAGGACCAATTTCGGACCCTGGTTTGCGCCGAAGCGTCAAGGAGATACTTGACGAGTTTTTAATCAAAGGATGTTTAAGCGGTGCTGTGAAACCGCAGCTGGTATGGTCTATAACCATAGGGAGACATGTCTCTACACCAATGGTGTTAGAACCGTCAGATCTGTTCGGAAGGGAAGGCGAACCCTTGTAACCATCAGATCTGGAAAACATGCACAAGGTTTAAAGACTTTGGATATTGCACAGGAGTTTAAACTCGGGAGGATCGTGAGTCGTAAGATTCCTATGAGATTACCCGTCAACCGTCTGAGTTGATAGAAGTTGCGCAGGATTTAAGTCCTCATGGGTAGAGGAGAATTCCCAGAGAGGCGTCGGGATTTTAGAAGTCAAGAGAATCGAGACCTTGTGAGTCTCGAAACACTGAATAAATCATAGCCATAGGATCTCAAGGAGGACACATGTCCGAGTCCCGGAGAGAGTCGAAAATCGAAGAATCAGAGTTCTCGAGCACCTAGGAATCTCGTCACACAAAATCGCGATTCGCGATTTCACGACAAGATCTGGACCGTTCATATTAGGGAACACGTGGCAGAGATCTGCCATCAGGGAAAGTCCCGACAAGGAGTAAGTCCATCGGTGTTTGAAGTTCATCAGAAAATCGAGAACCCCGGTGACGAGTGAGTCATACACTTTGAAACTCCGAACCCCAAAACTGTAATAAGCGGTCGATTACGGTCACGGGGTAGAGGTCACATGGACCTGACTTAACCATGAAGGGTTAAAGAAAAAGGCACATCGGCATATCGGGAATCGGGATATCGGAGATCCCGGAAGAAAAGGTTTCGTGCATTGGAAAATCGCGATACGCGATTTCCCGATAAGGCCTAGGAGCGTGGGGCCACACTGACTGTCAGGAGGAAAAGTGGCATATTTTTAGTGACAATCAAAAGGACTGTTGACAAGTCAATGAATGGGACCCATCGGGGATCCCGTGAGTGTATGAGCATGACATTGAAACCGCCGAAACCCGATGGGGTAGGGTGGAGGTCATATAGTATGGTCATGTGGACCAGAGGCTGAGCCAAGAGAGCTAGCCAGTGTAAAAGCACATCAGGAATCGGAGGATCGGAGGTTGTGATTGCATTTTCATAATGACACCAAAAATTCTGAAACCCTGATAAGAGAATTGATCACGGTCATGGGCAGTGGTTGTATGGTGAGGCTATAGCTCGGAGGGCTAGCACAGATGAAGTCCATCGAAAATCAGGAAATCAGGGATTCCACTGTCAAGCGTTTTGGCACATTCAGATTTGCGAAACCCCGAAACCCGATAAGGGAAAAGGCCAGGGTCACGAGTCAACGGTCACATGATGTAGAGTCCATAGCAGGGGCTACCCATAAAGGTAGCGCATCGGGAAATCGGAAATTGGGAATTCAACCCACCAGAACACTGTCGGTTTCAAAATCCCAATAGAGGTAACCCCGATAGAAGGAAGGGAGACCTCGAAGAGTTATCTGTGGGAGGAAAATTTTCCGATAAGGAAATAGGAGAATTTCAAGAAAACCGAAAAAACACAGAGATAGACAGAGCTTAGAAAATTGTGAAGTTGAAATGTCTTTCGTTCTTGTTCGTATTAATTATAAACGTTGTGGGTTATTCATGAAGTTTAATGGCCTGGCAATTTTTTAATTGGATTGCACAGTGCGTGTTCAGAATACAATAGAGGCCAAACTCCATTTAATCAACGCCGAGTATGGAGTGGGGAAGAGTGCAAATTACCCCTGAAATGGAAGACGAGCGGGAAGGAAAGGATGTTAACCTAGGATTCAAAGGATCGAACTCTAATGGGAATGGAAAGGAGATGGATAAGGAAGGACATATAATGAAAATCCTTGAAGGATTGCAAAGAGAGGCCAAGGAGCATCGAGCTGATAGCCGAAAGCTCATGAAAGTCAAGGATCGACAAGGGAAATTAAACTTAATATTCTTGCAGAGTCTGGAAAGAATAGAGAAGAAACTTGAGAAAGGAAGACTCAAGTACAACAGAGAGTTGCAGAACCCATGGTAGAAGAAGTAGATCGAGGAGTGGTAGCCGACATCACAGTCGCTCCCAAAATCATTCGGACAGGGAGACACATAGCAGTTCGATCCCTTCCCCTACCAGAAAACATCAGAAATCTGGAAGGGATGAATTGAAAGGAGAGATGAACAAGATTAAGCCTCCAACATTCGATGGAGAACATAAGAAGGAGGAATATGCCGAGACATGGTTGCTGGGCATGAATAAATACTTCCAGCTGTAGAATTATTTTTCCCATGCAGAGGGAAGAATTGCAATGTACCAGTTGAAAGGAAAAGCGTCCATGTGGTGGGATCAGTTTGTGCAGGTGCAACACATCAGAGAGAAAGAGGTCACATGGAAGGAGTTTAAGAGGTATTTTGAGAAAAAATACCTGACTAAAATATATTATGATAGAAAGATGAAGGAGTTCTTTGAACTCAAGGTTGGCAGTATGACCATTGATGAGTATGAACGAAGTTTTCTGGAACTACTGAAGTATGTTCCATTCATCAAAGAGGAAGCTGTTAAAATTCAAAGGTATCTGAGTGGAATGCCACCTTCCATTAGTGACAAGATTCAATACAATGATCCTAAGACCATGGAAGAAACCATAAGAAGGGCGAAATGCCTATACGAACAACAGAGAGAAAATCCTACCTTTCGGAAGGCTTGGGATAACCAGAAGAGGTTTAAGAAAGAACAGAGGGAGAAGGGAAGCAAGCCTTCCTTTTTTAGAAACAGTCCTTGGGGACAGTAATCTTTTAAAGAGCCCAGGAAAGTTGAAGGGAGTGAACAGATGACAAGGCCTCCACCCATGGAGTGTTGGGGCTGTAAAGGGAATCATAGGTATAGAGACTGCCCCCACAGAAAAGACAAAGCAAGAACTGTCCATGCTGTTCAGCAAGCTGAAATAGTGGAGGATATGGGCAACAGAATGCCGAGGATCTACGTAGCCCTAGACAACAAGAAAGTAGAATTTCAATCACACATGATTGAAGTGGAAGGTATGATCAACAACCGACCACTTGTTATTTTGATTGATTCAGGGGCTAGCCATAGTTATGTAGATCCTAGGGTGGTGGAAAGTTTGAATCTAACGAAGAGAAAACATGAGAAGTCTTGGTTAGTGCAGTTAGCCACAGGGACCAAGAGGAAGGTCACTGAATTGGTTAAGTCCTGTTCAGTGGACATGAAAGGAATGAGCACTAAGACTGAATTGAACATTCTGCCTTTAGGCTCGTATGATTGCTTAATTGGGATGGACTGGTTGGACCAGCACCATGCCCTTCTGGATTGTCGAAACAAGAGGTTCACATGTCTGAACGAAGAGGGAAATCAAGTAACAGTCCAAGGAATTCCCAGAGCCGTGGCTGTGAGGGAAATCGCAGCTATGCAGCTGAAGAAATGTTACCGGAAAGGATGTCAATTATTTGCAGCCCGGGTGGGAGAAGTATTCCAAAATGTGGTCTCAAATCTGGAAGACCACAGGGTACTCAAAGAGTTTGAGGACGTGTTTCAATAGGTGCCTGGACTACCTCCGAAGAGGGACATCGATTTTTCTATAAATCTGACGCCTGGAGCAGCTCCAGTTTCGAAATCTCCTTATAGGATGAGCACACCAGAGCTGAAAGAGTTGCAACTGCAGCTCGAAGAGCTATTAAAGAAAGGCTACATTCATCCCAACGTGTCACCGTGGGGAGCCCTAGTCCTATTTGTGAAGAAGAAATATGGGACGATGAGGTTGTGCATTGAATTTAGACAGTTGAATAAAGTCACTGTCAAGAATAAATATCCTCTACCAAGGATTGATGATCTTTTTGATCAGTTAAAGGATGCGAAAGTATTTTCGAAAATAGATCTTCGATCTGGGTATCATCAACTGAGGATAAAATATGAATACATCAACAAGACTGCCTTCAGAACAAGGTACGTTCATTATGAGTTCACTGTGGTGCCGTTTGGACTGTCCAACGCGCCTGCTGTTTTCATGTGCTTAATGAATGGAGTGTTCAGAAATTATTTGGACAAGTTCATCATAGTCTTCTTGGACGATATCTTGGTGTATTCCAAAACAGAGGAAGAACACAAACAACATCTTAGAATGGTGTTGCAGGTGTTGAGAGAACACCAGTTGTACACAAAACTGAGCAAGTGCTCATTTTACCAAAAGCAGATCGATTATCCGGGACACATTATTTCTGAAAAAGGGATCGTTGTGGATCCTGAGAAGGTACAGGCCATTCAAGAGTGGCCAGCGCCAAGAAATGTGACATAAGTTAGATCCTTTATGGGTCTGGCAGGTTATTATAGGAGGTTCATAGCCGGATTTTCAAGGATAGCTCATGCTATCACTTCTTTGCAAAGGAAGGAGAAGAAGTTCCAGTGGACTGATGTATGTGAGAGCACCTTCCATCAATTGAAGCAGCTGCTCACTAGTGCTCCAATCCTAAAGATTGTTGATCCAAGTAAGGATTACGTAGTGTGCACAGATGCGTGTAAGGAAGGGTTGGGAGGAGTTCTCAGCCAAGAGGGATCTGTAATTTGTTATGAATCCCGAAAGCTGAAAGAGCATGAAAAGAATTATGCCACTCATGATTTAGAGCTGGCAGCAGTTGTCCATGCATTGAGGAAATGGAGACATTACGTCATGGGCAAGAAATTCGAGTTGAGAACAGACCACAATGGTCTGAAGTATTTATTTGATCAACCAACTTTAAATGCCAGGCAAATTAGATGGCTGGAATTTCTGTGCGAATATGACTTTGATATTAGGCATATCAAAGGGAAAGACAATAAAGTGGCTGATGCACTCAACAGAAAGGTGCATGAATTACATGCTACAACCATTAGCATGTACAGAACTGAGTTGAAAGACAGAATTCTTGAAGCTGTAATTACTGATTTGTAGTACAAAAGACTTGTAGCAAAGCTACAACAGCATGAGAAGCCACAAACCTAGGAAAGTTATACCTTGGGAACTGATAGTTTACTTCTGTATAAAAACAGAATGTATGCACCTAATGACAGAGAATTGAAACTGGAAATTCTAAAAGAAATGCATAATGTGACTTATGCTGGTCATCCTGGATATCAAAAGACTGTGGCAGCAGTCAAAAGCCATTATTTTTGGCCAGGTATGAAGAAGTAAATTGCTGAATACATCACCAGATGTATGGAATGCCAGAAGGTCAAGGCTGAGCACAGACACCCAGCAGGGTTGTTGCAGCCTTTACCTATTCCTGAGTGGAAATGGGATGTGGTAACAATGGATTTTATTACAGGATTGCCTAGAACAAGCAAGCAACATGATTCAATCATGGTGGTGGTGGACAAGCTTACTAAAGATGCCCATTTTATTCCACTGAAAACCACCCACAGAGCAACAGATGTTGCTAATATCTTTTTAAAATAAGTTGCACGCTTGCATGGAATTCCTAAGACAATTGTGTCTGATAGGGACCCGAAATTCAC
>ML787390.1:221001-280972 GCA_009831015.1 Picea engelmannii | reverse complement strand
ACCTGCATCTATGACTGTACATAATGTGTTTCATGTTTCACTGCTTAAGAAATATGTACCTGATGCTAATCATGTTATCGATTGGACTGTGATTTAGGTGGAACCAGAAGGTGTCCTGCAGGTGCATCCTGTGCGCATATTGGACAGGAAAAACAAGCAACTCCGGAATCGAGCTATAGAGGTTGTAAAGGTCCAGTGGACCTGGTACGGTCCTGAGAACATGACATGGGAGCATGAAGAAGTAATGCAGGCAGAGTACCCGCATCTTTTTGAAAATTTTGAAAGACTTGCAGAGACAGTGTGAGTTGCACTGAGGACAATGCAAAAATAAGGGGAGGGGGTTTGTAGTGTCCCCAAGGTCGAGCCCCGTTATAGATCATGATATGTGCAATGAATTGTAAATGTGTTCTATAGGATGGTGAGCCAAGTTTCGTATAAGTTGGAAGGCTTATGTGTTTTTTAGGCCAGGGAGCCTAAGTGATGAAGGCTAGGAGCCTGTTGTTGTACTTGTATGTATGCAGATCAATTAATAAAATATAAACACTTCCAGTGCAGACCAACCATGATGAATGAGTGATGGCGGACTGAGCATCCACAGAGTGGGCAAGGAATTAGGGGCTAGAAGGTGGGAAAGGGGATGAGTGTTGAGCCTAGGGGCTAAGCCTAGGGGGCTTAGGCCTAGAATAATATTTTAATATTATTTCCAAAAAGAGACACGTGCATATTATTTTATCCTAAGTCCTTTGGAAGGACACGTGATTTCCCAAGTGGTGGGAGGAAGGTGTATGGATAGAACGCATGCAGTTTCCAGGGTGATAAGTTTCAACCTTGGTGCATGCAAATAAAACCAATGCAGTAAGCTGTGAGGGGGTTCGGATCCATTCGATCCGACTGTCCTGGGGAGATCCGTGGAAGCCATCTGCCAGAATACCCTGGTTTAACTCTGAAAGTCGTAAAGCCTGTGGTTGTTCGAAGAAACTATGTACACCCTGTCCAGAGCTGGGGAGTCTGTGCATGTCTCCGAGAAAACCCGTGTGTACATTCCCTGAACGAGAAGCCTGTGCTGAATTCAGTGGAAGTATATTTGTTATTCGAGGAAGCTGAGCTAGCCTGTGTGTGAAGTACCTGTTCCGAAATCATCCCGTGAGATTATCCTATGACCGCTGAACCGTTTTGGGAAGCATTTGTCTGTGTTTCCCGTGGATTGTTGTGACCATGCAGTACTGGACTACGTGAGGCTTGTTGGCCTGTGAGCGACTCCTCCGGGTGAGAGCGTGGGCAGAGGAAGAAGAGAACTCCTAGAAGGAACCCTATAGCTGCCATAGAGCCCGGAGACTTCCGGTCCGGTCTGTTCCTGTAACCCAAGGTAAGGGAGACTGGCAGCCGAAGGACTGTCTAGGTGACAGAGAAGGTGCACTCTCCTGGGGTGGAATAGGCATGTGGGGAATGAGGGTCTGTGGGCAGTGAGCGTGGGAGATTCCTGGGAGAGCTTTCTTCCTGGTGATTGTGTATGTGCTATCTTCCCTGTAACCTCAACCTGAGCCTAGGATTCCTTTCCTTGGGGTGGAGCTCGATCCCAGCTCGGGGGTGACCCACTATTGAGCTGATGAACAATGTGGTCTAAGGCTGGGAGGTTCGTGGAAGGCCTGCACTTGGTTGGTGAATTCTATAGCTGCTAAAAGATAAGTATTCTGAATTATGCTTTGATCATGTTTGCATGACTGTGCTGTTTATGTATCATGTTTTCCGCTGTGTATATGAATTACTGTTGAATGCTATGGTTTGGTAATGGTAATAGTAACTTATATATTTTACTCTGAGAATTAAGTGTGTTTAATTGTGTTAAATGCATGTGGTTATAATTCCTGTATGAATTATGTAAACATCCATGTATAGAATGGTAACTAAGAGGTTTGGAAACCTCGGTAGTGAAAGGGTACACTACATGGAGTGTTTCTGCAAGATGGTAGAGTGATCATTTTTATGTCAAGGAAGTTAAGGAAGCTTGAGGAGAACTATGCAACAAACGATTTGGAGTGGTTATCCATCATGTATGCCCTGATAATGTGGAGACACTACCTGATTGGATGAAAATTTCGAACTAAAAATGGACCAGTATGGTTTACAACACCTTTTACGCAAAATGACTTGAACGTATGACAAAGGCATTAGTCATAACTGCTTATCAAGTGCGATTTGAGGCTTCCTACTTAAAAGGGAACAATGAAAATATTCGAAGACGTGTTGAGTGGGAGACCACGCATATTTTCAAGTGATACATCTTCAAACGAATCTACGTGAAAATATTCTAACTGTAGCATGACTCTGACTGGTATAAAGAGGGTAAGGAATTTATGTTTCTTCTGGGAAAGACACGATGATGGTACCAAAATTGAGGGATATATTGTGGACAATGATGGATCCTTGTGATGTAATAACCAGATTTACTTATAGCCCAACAATGAATTGAGAAGTTTGATCTTATGCGAAGCTCATAGAGTAGTGTACATGGCTCATCTATGAGTCATGAATATGAGGACTGCCCTTAAGTCCTTATTCTTTTGAAAAGGATAAATATGGACATCGTCAAATGCGGGCGAGATGTCTAGAAGTTTGGCAGGTGAAGGCTGAAATTAGACATACAGAAGGATTTCTACGGCCACACGTTATTCCAGAATTGACATGGGAGGTCATTTCAATAGACTTCATTGTTGAAATGTCATTGATGGAAAGGAGGCACAACTCAATTTTTGTGACACTTTACACTCTGACAAAGAGTTCACACTTTGTCCCTGTGCATACGACGCTAGGTATAACTAGAGTTTTTATCAGCAAGTTTTTGAGATTGCCAGACGTGCCAATGGAATTGTATCCGATAAGGGATTCAGTGTTTGCAAGATGATTTTGGACGATTTTCCCAAGAGGCCTTGGGAACACCACTGAACGCTAGTACAACATGTCCTTGAGATAGATAGGATGACCGAAGGAATGAACTAGTTTGGGAGGGTTGTGTTGCGTATGTGTGTGTTGGATCAATAGAAACATTGGGAATAGTTCTTGTCATTGGCCGAGTTTGTGTACAACAACAACCATCAAGGCACCCGTAATATGGTTCCATTTGAGTTTCTTTATGGGCGACTGTGTCAGATGCCTTTGAGTGGGGATCGACTAGAGGATGGGGTCCTGGTAGGACCAGAAGTGATCCAATATTGAAGGAACATTTACAAATGATATGAAAGGGGATGGAAGAAATGTAGGATCAACATAAGGGTTTTTTCGATGTGCATTGTGTGACCATAGTTATGAAGGGCCTAACGACTAGCCAAGCCTCATCCTTGAGGCATTACACAATGTTTATATTGTATCCATGTGTGACTTTAGGTTGATGATCCTACGCATGAGATTGACTGAGATCTTGGCAGATGTTGGGTGAGGGTGCGCTCACGGTTGAACCAATCCGAATTATAGCCATCGCATTTGACAGCTACAATGTCGAACAATTGATCAGGTCAAAATCTAGTGGGACAACTATAGTCCGCACTTGGTGACTTGGGAGGACGCATATGATATGCATCAAGAGTTTCCATTTTTTTCATAGCTAGACATATAGATATTGTGAGATACTTTATTTCATCACTTATATACTGTGAAACTTTGGGACGAAGTTTAAAACAAGAGGGGGTGTATGTAACATCCCACTCTTGCACACACCGGATTGTGACTTATTCCTTGAGGACACTTGCATGCAAGTGATCCAGTTCATTAAATGATTGATTGTTTCACTTATGGATTATGATGATTTTGTGGATATGGTGATATGTTATTTGATTATATATGTGTCGACATGTGCTTTTGACTGGTTTTTTTTGAGTGTGCAGAACTCTTGACAGATTGAGGATGTCGATGGCATTGATGGACCTCCTTAGAATCCATATCAAGTCATGGAGTGGACTGTTTATGGTTTGGTTATTTATGTTATTGCATATGCGACTTATGACTGATATATTATGATGTCGTTTATGGATCGCTGACATGTTTGTTGATGGATGCAGGCTGACGATAGATTGCTAATCAGACTGACATTTGGAGTAATGGGGTCACGCACGAGAACCAGATATATTGAGTGAGAGATGTGGCAACAACCCTTCCACAACCTACTAGCACTCCCGCCGTGTCTCAAACTATAGATTAATGATTACCTAGTTCGAGAGATCCACGATGTCATGAGGGAAGAATGTGACAATCGTTCACGATGATTCTAAAGGCAGTGCAATAAGGCAGGGTCCTTATTCCTTAGAGGCCCTTAGTCTCCCACAAGGTCACTTGATGGAGTATTGACTCCAAAGGTTTGACATCTACCAAAATCATTCAAAAGGCGAGTGGCACCCTTGTAGCACGTAGTGCATCTTGAAGGGAACGTCGCATAGATGGAACTTGAATGAAGGAGTGTGGCACCCTTGGAGCTTGTATTGCATCTTGAAGGGCACATCGCGGGTTTTAAACACCGATGCTTCAATGAACCTAGGTACCTAGGGAACAATATCTTGCCTTGACATGGTCAGCCTTAAAATAAGTATGCATCAGTAAAGTACCTTAATTATAACTTTTCCTTAATTTTTTTTTTTGCTAAGCCTAGTTGAAATTAAAGCCTAGGTCTAAGTAGGCTATGAGGACCAAAACTTTAATTAAGCAATTAATAAAAGGGGGGGGGATCAAATTTAGAAATTAATGGAGGATTAAATTTTTAAATGATTAATTGTTGTTTTGTGAAAACTTGCTAATTTCGAACTTAGACAAAAAGGGGAAACTTAATTACAAAATGAACTTGGAACATAGGAGGGAATCTAGTCTAGAAAACTTTCATTTTTCAAACTCAGCTAAGAATTAAGAAATGAGTTAGTCATTAAGGGAATGTAAGGGAATAAAGGGACATCGAGAAGGGTTTTTAGGAACGTTTCTAGGTGGGTGAGGGAAATTGGCAATTTAATTTAATTAATTAAATGAATTTCTGGTGCAACTAAAGGATTGGGTGACAAGTGTACGAGGGAGAATATTTCCTAATAATTTTTTAATAAAAATAATTTAATATGAAAATGAAAAGGTCACTAAGAAGAGATCTATAAAAGAGATGGCAGAGGAGAGGTAAAGGGACAAATGATAGGCATAAGGTTACGTTGCCGATATTTTTCTTGACCAATTTTTCTTGTGAGAGTTGGGATGCCCAGCTTGATAGGGAGTGGTAGCTCGACCTTGCTAGGTGAGTTGGGAGCTAGATTTATCTCTGGGTTTTGTGTGCGTGGCCCCTTTGTGGTTCAGGTGGGTCAGGGGGAAGAAGAGTACTCCTAGCGTTGGTTGGGAGGTACCGGTGAGGTCTCAATGATTAACAAGCGAGGGCGAGGAGGATCGCTAACAACCAAAAGACATCAACAAGCCAACATCGGTGACGATAATTTCAATAAGTTAAATAGGTACTAGGTTAATGACATGTGTATGGTTAATTTTGGCAATTCTAATATCTATTTATTTTGTAATGAATCAAATTGTAATAAGGATTATATATGTAATTTGATGTCTCTTTATTTCTCTTTACTTCACAATGGATCAAATTGTAATAAGGATTATATGTGTAATTGATGTCTCTTTATTTCACATTGGGTCATAATGTAATAAGGATTATATAAATGTAAATTGATGCCGATTTATTTCACAAAGGAGATAATGGTAATAACCTGTTTATATATTTATTTTTCCGTCGTTGCATTCCAACAATGAATTAATTTGTGATAATATCGTTTATATATGCATTCTGATATTGCTTCTTTTCACAATGAATTAGATTGTATGAGTATGTTTTCATATAAATTCATATGTCACTTATTTCGAAACAAACCTAATCTTAATCATATGATTTATTATGTATTTGGATGTCGCCCTTTTTTCTTGGGTTCAATTGTATGATTTTATGTGAAAAAATATTCTCCCGCTTGACCATTCTCCTTACCCTTGGATTAAATCTTGCTCAACCTTTAGAACTAGTTGTCCCTTGTGCCCTTTTTTGAATCGTTATTGTTCCTTGTCAAACCTCAATCAAGTTTTTGAATGTTCATACTCTCATTGCGTTCCCTCCGCTACCCACTACCTTGTAGTGATTCCGATTTGAAGGAGGCCCAATGTTTGGTTTATGCTCTCCTTCAACGCAGCTTCAGGTCATACTTATCTCACCGGTTGACCTTCCTTATGTGATTGCAACCGTTTATAGATCATTGGATCAGGCTCAGATTTCCTACCACCTTCGACATGGAATATCCAATTCCTTTATCCAGACCTGGAAGCCTCAAGTGAGCTGAGTCGAAAGTGTAAGACGAATGACCCATCCACCTAAGAATTTCAAAATGGGTGATGCTTAGCATGTAGATGGATGTGTAGGAGTTTCCTCCGGATGGCTCTGTGCCTCCTTGTGGTTTTGGACAACATTTTGTTCTTGGCGTTCCTTGTTCGGGGATTCTCTCTACGCCCTCCCTATACTTATCCCCACGTCCTTCTCTGCATGGAGAAATATTTGCGTCCTTTGTTGGGTAAGCTGGCCAGAGAAGGGACTCTCCCTTCCTTCGACTCTCATTGGGTTTTCCTTACTGCATTAGGCAGTTATAGAGTGGAATGGTAGCGTTATCATAAGTCAACTTAGGGAGATTGCGATTCTTGGGTTCCCTTCTAGTCGTTGGGTATTGTTGCTCACGAATTTACTCCGACCACTTGGTTATTGGGACTCCAACATTTTCATTCTGGTTGCCACGTCCTTTCTTGAATAGTAATGCTTCACTCCTTCTCTTCTAGGTAGGTTTCTCCCATGACCATGACACCTGCTCTCAACTGGTATTTCTGCAGCATTAAACACGCCTTCTCTATAGCATTTCCTAGAGTGGTCCTCTTCGCCCAAACTTGGGTGATTTATTCCCCAGCGTGCAATTCTGTACCTACACATTCTTATTTTACTGACAGCGAGCCTATCGTACCCTCCCCCTTTAAATTTTCAGTGTCAACACCTCCTTTAAATGAAAGTAGAATTGTGCTGGCATCCAGGTTACCGTAGGGAGTCCTGTCGCACTTTTCACAAGTTGGTTTTAGATTTAAAACTTAATTTTCATGCAACCACGTGTAGAACACCGACCATCCTTTTACCATAGGTGGTAGATGCGACCTTACCTTACTCGACCTTCCACTCTTTTGATCTCCAGAAGAAATGACTTTCCTCAATCAACCTTGTATAGAGAAGAGTTAGTCACCAGTTTTGTGTTGAAAGGAAAACATAAAGGTATTCAATCAGACTTTAATGGTCTATTGAGGAATTACTTACTTAAGTTTATACCTAGTGTTTTGACATGTGTCTAGCATTATTCTAATCCTAATTTATTTCACACCTCACTTGGACGAGTTTTCGACCACCAACCTTACCTCATAAAGGTATGATTTTCGGTATGCCCTCTTTTTAAAAGGAACTTCTTACCGAGTTAGCGCATAATCCTCTCTCCGATGGCTTGGGTTACTAGTTTCACCTTGACATTAGATTCTAACTCCCATATAATAATAATTAATGTCTTTGTAGCTCCTGATAATGACTTCCTAGGTTAAAGTGAGGATTCCTTGGTTAATGTTAATAATTTTTGTTTGATTAAGAAATTTTTAGGTTGTTCAAGATAGTTGGACTGATTGATTGGTTTAAGGCAACCGTTATATATGTATATCCTATATTAATGTAAATTCGGTGTTGAATTTAAATGAATCCAATGTTTATATAATATAAAGGAACAAACATTTTTTTTAGTACAAGCACCGAACATCATTGAACTTAATATAAATTAGAATTCGATGTGATGGAAATAATATTTCTTTATGTAGAGTTAGGGGATATAATAATACTAGATACTTTGGGATACAAGATGGTAGGATGAGAATCCTTTATTATCGTCAATTAAAATTGATCCCTTGGATCCTTACAAATGGATAGGTTAAGAAGTAGAATATTATCCTTCTACTTATGATGATGTCACTTTTAGATCTAAAATAATAAGATGTAAAATGAATTATGAATTCTTGAATGTTGCTAAAGCACAACCGATCTTCTTATAGTTTTAATTGGATTAGTAATCCTTATGCGCGTCATTAATTGTGGGAATGAACGATGTATTAACCCCCTTTACTTGCGTAAGTAAATGTATTAAGGGTGAAGGTTAGGTCCCATACTTATTGCGTTGATGGATTTTGTAAGATGTATGAGGGATTACAATTTTGTTTATGTAGTGCTTGGGCTTATGCTATGATTGGATATTTAGATATTAGCATGTAATGAATTTATGATGGAGCGAATGAAATTTGGACCTTGGATCCCTCACATAATGAATTAATTGATGATACATTGGTGCCTCAACTCTAGGTGGTGCATGATTTATGTTTTAAGTCCAGGTTTCTTTATGCAACAATTAAATACAGGTGTTACCTTGCGCCTTCTCTTATGTTTTCATTGATGGATTAACCTCTTTATTGCACCATTAATTTATTAACTAATGATTGTTGTAGACTTCAGACTTCTAGCGCATTTTGTAAATGATATGATTTATGACGAGTTTTGCAAATGAATCTTCGCGCGCCATGTTAATGGATGTTTAAGATTGATAGATCGATGTGGTTGATGATGTCGCTCTTCTTACGATGTTTTATTTACCTGACCCAACACTCCAAAAAAAAATTTGACTTGTTCTACGTCACTGGTTGTCGTAACGAAGAGGCCGCTTCATATGGTATTAGAGTAGGTTCAACCTTGTGACTGTGGATAGCCATGCCTTCCAATTAGTTAAGCCCTTAAGTAATAAACTAGGGCTAATTAAAACTTTAACTTGCCCCTGCAGCAATCATGGTTGGGGTTACGTTGTGGAGGTAGATGACACGGTGACTAGGGGTAGAGGCGCGACGCCTATAGTTGTATCTACGCCTGAGGGGTCTAACCCCCAAGGAGAAGAACAAGTCTTTGGACAGGAGCAGATTGTTGTAAGGGAGGTTGATAGTCTGACAAGGTCCTTCAAGAGAAATGTCAGAGGTTTTGACTAACCGTTTGTACTAAGGTAAGGCCAGGGCGCTTGTACCCTTGAGGGTCCACCACGTGCCCCAACGCATACTGGTAGCATCCACAAAGGATGTTAGAAGGTTAATTTTCTGATTTCATGAGTGCCACAGACGACTCAGCCACCGAGGCATAGATGGAGAGAAAGGAGATGAGCTTTGTGCTTCTTGATTTTGACCTCCAACACGAAGGTCTGCATGGCGGTCTTCAACCCAAGGGGAGTGCTCTTCTATGGTGGAAGACACTTATACCTCAGTTAAACATGGTCGTGGAAGCAGTGTTATGGGAACGATTCGAGGGACGGTTTCGGTAGAAGTTTGATAGAGGATTTTATTGAGCGACAACTCGATGAGATCAATGCCTTACGACATGGTGGTCATACAGTGTTGAATTTTAGGACCTGAATTGGGATCTTCTTCGGTACACCCTGCATCGAAACTTAGAAAAGATGGAGATCAACAAGTTCAAGTTCGGCCTTAACTCGAGTTTTCTTGTGAAGGTTAGGATATTAATTCCTTAGATGTTGCACGATGAATTCCAATAGGCCTCGTAGTTAAGAAATAATTGACCGTGGGAGTTAGGGCAGGACTCTTGCAAGACCATCTAGATTGACGAAATATGGTGCACAAAAACATCAAACACCAAGAAGACAAGACATTCTGGTTGCAAGATACGTCTCTGGAACCCTTGTTCATGAAACCATGATGACATGTTCCTCAACAGAAGGACCCCCCTACAGGGACCATCGCCAACATCCATAGTTATGTTTGTGAGTGGAACAGACCAGGATCTTAGGTTGGTGGGCCAACAACTTATACCTTGGGGACCATGAGTGTAGGGCTGGAGACGCGTGCTGGACGGGTGGAGATGCCACCTTACCAGTAAGACTGTGTGGTTAAAAATGCTAGAGCGATTGAGGCGACGGGACCCACTACCGTTGGGGAGATGTAATAGGCCCACGAGATTCTTAATCCTGGAAAATAACCGCCAGACCGAGCGCCAGACCACTGTGATCGAGGCATAGGGTACCATAGCCAACCACAATTAGTATTTGTTAGATACCAACTCTACAAAGAGCTCTATTCCTAGTACTGCACTGAAGGAATTCTGGTAATATCCTTTGACGAGACGAGCTTCGATTCATCGATATGGATTTGAGTTCCCATCGGATGTTTGGAGGAAGGGGTATGAATTTTCGCTTAAATTGGGGAATAGTGTAAGATCTTGATGACATGATCGGTATGGACTGGTGGGAATCACATGATGCAATACTCAACGGTAAGATGAGGCGGTTGAGTTGGATCGACGATGAAGGAAAAAGAAGTGTGTTTGAACGAAGAAAACAGAGAGAATCCCCGAGGTTAATTTCTTCCCTACAGCTACAAGAGAGAACGCGCAAGGATGCAATTTATATGCATACTTAGCGTCGAACGTCAAGGGAATGGAGGACGTATTAGAAGACCTTCCGGTAGTACAAGAGTTTTCAGATGTGATTCCCAAAATAATTACCAGGTTAGCCGCCTGAAGCTAAGATGGAATTTACCATCGAACTAAAACCTATAACTGAACCGATGGGAATAAATCCTTATCGGATGTCGACCCCAGAGTTACAAGAGTTGAAGGTGAAATTGACGGAGTTGATGGACCTAGGAATTATACTTCCAAGTGTATCGCCTTGGAGTGCTCCTGTTAATTTCATACGGAAGAAGGATGGGTTGTGGAGACTCTGCTTGACTACCGTCGAGTATTCCTTGACAACATTTTATGTTTACTTGGATGATGAAAGATCAAGATGAACTTTTGCACTTGGTACTACAGTGTTGCAAGAGAATAAATTACGAGAAGCGGTCGCAAAGCTATCGAGGATTCATTTCTTAGGGCATGTTATCTCCGACGAAGGCATCGTTGTGGATCCAACGAATGTAGAGGCTATTGTGGACTGGTATGTGCCGACGAAATTCCCAGAAGTGTGTAGCTTCATGGGTTTAGCGAGATATTATCGACAGTTCATCAAGGGTTCTTCAAAGATAACAATTCCAATTACGGGATTGCAGAAGAAGAACAAGAAGTTTGGGTGGACCGAAAAAATGCGCGGAGGCATTTCGAAGGATCAAGGAGTTGTTGACGACAAGGTCAATACTAAAAGTCCTTGGCGTGGATGATGACTTCTTGGTATGCACTAACACATCCATGGAAGGCTTAGGCAGAGTCTTGCTGTAAGATGGTCGAGTGATCGCTTTCGTCTCGAGGAAGTTAAGGAAGCTTGAGGAGAACTATACAACACATGATTTGGAGTTTTTAGCCATCACGTATGCCCTGATAATGTGGAGACACTACCTGATTGGACATAAATTTCAACCTAAAAACATACCACTATGGTTTACAACACATTTTGTGCAAAATGACTTGAACGCGCAAGAAAGGCGTTGGTCAGAACTATTTATCGAGTATGATTTGAGGCTTCCTACTTAAAAGGGAATAGTGAAAAAAGTGGAAGATGCGTTGAGTCGAAGACCACACATATTTTCAAGTGATACCTCTTCAAATGAATCTACGTGAAAATATTATAACTGCAGCGCAACACTGACTGATATAAAGAAAGTAAATAATTTTTGTTTCTTCCGGGAAAGACACCATGATGACACCAAAATTCAGGGATATATTGTGGACAACGATGGATCCTTGTGATGTAATAACCAGGTTTACTTACAACCCAACTACGAATTGAAAAGTTTGATCTTATGCGAAGCTCATAGAGCAGTGTACATGGCTCATCCAAGGGTCATGAAGATGAGGACCACACTTAATCCCTTATTCTTTTGGAAGGGATACAAGCGAACATCATCAATTGTGGAAGAGATATCTAGAAGGTCGGCAGGTGAAGGCTGAACTTAGACATACAACGGGATTTCTACGACCACACACTATTCCAAAATCAACATAGGAGGTCATTTGGACAAACTTCACTGTTGAATTGTCACTGACGGAAAGGAGGCACGACTCCATTTTCGTGATAGTTGACACTCTGAGAAAGAGTTCACACTTTGTCCCTGTGCATATGGCGCATCAGGTGCCAGGTATAGCTAGATTTTTATCAACAAGTTTTTAATACTGTTAGATGTACCAAAGGAATCATATCTGATAAAGGATTTGGTGTTTGCAAGATGATTTTAGATGAGTTTCCCAAGAGGCCTTGGGAACACCACTGAAATTTAGTGCAACATTTCCTTGAGATAGACAGGCTAACCAAAGGAGTGAACCATTTTGGGAGGGTTGTGTTGTGTATGTGTGTGTTGAACCAACATAAACATTGGGAATATTTATGGCCGCTCGTCGAGTTTGTGTGCAACAACAACCATCAAGGAAACCGTAAGATGGTTCCATTTGAGTTTCTTTATGGGTGATCATGTCAGACGCCATTGAGTGGGGATCGAATCTAGGATGGGGTCTTGGTAGGACCAAAAGCGATCTAAGATTGAAAGAACATTTACAAACGATACAAAAGGGGATGGAAGAAGCGTAGGATCGACATAAGGGTTTTTCTGATGCGCATCACATGACCATAGTTATGAAGGGACTAACGGCTAGTCGTGCCTCATCCTTGAGGCGTTGCATGATGTTTATATCTTATTTCTGTGCGACTTTAGGTCGATGATCCTACACATGATATTGACTGAGTTCTTGGCAGATGTTGGGCGAGGGTGCGCTCACGACTGAATCAATCTGCATTCTGGACCATCTCATTCGACATCTACGACGTCGAACAGTCGATCAGGTCAACGTCCAGTGGTACAACTATATTCCGTAATCGACGACCTAGGAGGACACATATGATATGTGTCAATAGTTTCCATTTTTTTGATAGCTAGACATATAGATATTGTGAGATAATTTATTTCAAGACTTATATATTGTGAAACTTCGGGACGAAGTTTAAAACAAGAGGGGGTGTATGTAACATCCCGCTCTTGCACACACCTAATTGTGACTTATTCCTTGAGGACACTTGTGTGCAAGTGATCCGGTTCATTAAATGATGACTGTTTCACTTATGGATCATGATGATGTTGTGGATATGGTGATATGTTATTTGATTATATATGTGTCGAAAGGTGATTTTGACTGTTTTTTCCTGAGTGTGCAGGACTCTTGACGGATTGAGGATGTCAATGGCATAGATGGACCTCCTTGGCCTCCAGATCGAGTCAAGGAGTGGAATGTTTATGGTTTGGTTATTTTTGTTATTACATATGTGACATATGACTGATATATTATGATGTTGTTTATGGATTGATGACACGTGTGTTGATGGATGCAGGCTGACGATAGCTTGATAATTAGACTCACATTTGGAGTAAAGGGGTCATGCATGACAACCAAAGATATCGAGGGAGAGGTGTGGTAGTAGCCTTGCCACAAACTACTAGCACTCTCGTCGTGGCTCAAACTATAGGTAATTTGATTACCTAGTTTGAGGTATCCACGATGCCGTGAGGGCTGACTGTGACAATCGCTCACGATGATTCTAAGGGGCACGCAATAAGGCAGGGTCCTTATTCCTTAGAGGCCCTTAGTCTCCCACAAGGTCACCTGATAGAGTATTGACTCCAAAGGTTTGACATCCTCCAAAATCAATCAAAAGGCAAGTAGAACGCTTGAAGCACGTAGTGCGTCTTGAAGGGCATGTCGCATAGATGGAACTTGAATGAAGGCGAGTGACACCCTTGGATCACATAGTGTGTCTTGAATGACACGTCGCAGGTTTTAAACACTGATGAGTTAATGAACCTAGGTACCTAGAGAACAATATCTTACCTGACATGGTTAGCCTTAAAATAATTATGCATCAGTAAAGTTAACTTTTCCCTATAAAAAAAATTGCTAAGCCTAGTAGAAATTAAATCCTATGAGGACCAAAAATTTAACTAAGCAATTAATAAAAGGGGGGGAAGTCAAATTTATAAATTAATGGAGGATTAAATTTTTAAATGATTAATTGTTGTTTTGTGTAGACTTGCTAATTTCAAACTTAGACAAAAAGGAGAAACTTAATTACAAAAGGAATGTGGAACATAGGAGAGAATATAGTCTAGAAATTTTTCCTTTTTCAAACTCAACTAAGCATTAAGAAATGCGTTAGTGATTAAGGGAATGTAAGGGAATAAAGGGACATTGAGGAGCGTTTTTAGGAACGTTTTTAGGTGGGTGAGGGAAATTGGCATTTTAATTCAATTAATTAAATGAATTTCTTGTGAAACTAAAGGATTGGGTGACAAGTGTACGAGGGGGAATATTTCATAATAAATTTTTAATAAAACTTATTTAATGTGCAAATGGAAAGGTCACTAAGAATAAATCTATAAAAGAGATGGTAGAGGAGAGGTAAAGGGATGACTGGTAGGTGTAAGGTTACGCTACCGATATTTTTCTTGACTTATTTTTCTTGTGGGAGTTGAGATGCCCATATCGATAGGGAGTGGTAGGTCGACCTTGTGAGGCGAGCTGAGAGCTAGATTTATCTCTGGGTTTTGTGTGCGTGGCCCCTTTGTGGCTCAGAGGGCTCAGGGGGAAGAAGAGTACCCCTAGCGTTGGCTGGGAGGTACCGGTGAGGTCTCAACGATTAACAAGTGGGAGTGAGGAGGATCTCCAATAACCGAAAGACATCAACAAGCCAATATCGGTGATGGTAATTTCGATAAGTTAAATAGGTAATAGGTTAATGGCATGTGTATGGTTAATTTTTGCAATTCTGATATCTCTTTATTTCGCAATGGATCAAATTGTAATAAGGATTATATATGTAATTTGATGTTTCTTTATTTCTCTTTACTTCGCAATGGATCAAATTGTAATAAGGATTATATGTGTAAATGATGTCGCTTTATTTCACATTGGATGAGACTGTAATAAGGATTATATACATGTAAATTGATGTTGCTTTATTTCAAAAAGGAGATAATGGTAATAACTTGTTTATATATGTATTTTTTCATCGTTGCATTCCCGCAATGGATTAATTTGTGATAAGCTCATTTATATATTCATTCTGATATCGCTTCTTTTCGCAATGAATTCACAAGGAACAATGACAATTCAGAAAAGAGCGCAGGGACAACTAGTTCTAAAGGATGAGAAAGCTTTAATCCAAGGGTAACGAGAATGGTCAAGCTACAGGAGAATAATTTTTCACATAAAATCAATCCTGCTACAACTAAACCCAAGCAAAAAGGGCGACATCCAAGCAGGTTTTTGATGTAAAAATTAATTTTCATGCAACCACGTGTAGAAAGCCGACCATCCTTCTACTGCAGGCGACAGACGTGACCTTACCTTACTCTACCTTCCACTCTTGTGATCTACGAAAGAAATGACTTTCCTCACTCAACCTTGCATAGAGAAGAGTCAGTTATCATTTCTGTGTTGAAAGGAAAACAGAAAGGTATTCAATCAGACTTTAATGGTCTGTTGAGGAATTACTTACTTAAGTTTATACCCAACATTTTGATGTGTGTCTGGGGTTATTCTAATCCTAATTTATTTCGCACCTCACTTGGACGAGTTTTTGACCACCAACCTTACCTCATACTTCTCGTGTTACAAGGTATGCTTTTCAGTGTACCTGCTTTTTAAAAGGAAATTCATATCGAGTTAGTGCAGAATCCTCTCAACGATGTCCTGGGTTACCAGGTTCGCCTTGACATATGAGTCTAACTACCTTATAATAATAATTAATGTCTTCGTAGTTCCTGATAATCAATTCCTAGATTAAAATGAGGATTCCTTGGTTAATGTTAATAATTTTTGTTTGATTAAGAAATTTTTAGGTTGTTTAAGATAGTTGGACTAATTGATTGGTTGAAGGCAACCGTTATATATGTATATCCTATATTAATGTAAATTCCTTGTTGAATTTAAATGCATCCAATGTTTATATAATATAAAGGAAAAAACGTTTTTTTTAGTACAAGCACCGAACATCATTGAACTTAATATAATTTAGAATTCGATATGATGGTAATAATATTACTTTATGTAGAATTAAGGTATATAATAATACTAGATACTTTAGGATATGAGATGGTAGGATGAGAATCTTTTATTATCGTCAATTACAATTGATCACTTGGATCCTTACAAATGGATAGGTTAAGCAATTGAATATTATCCTTCTACTTATGATGATGTCACTTTTAGATCTAAAATAATAAGATGTAAAATGACTTATGAATTCTTGAATGTTGCTAAAGCAAAACCAATTTTCTTATAGTTTTAATTGGATTAATAATCCTTATGTGCGTCATTAATTGTGCGAATGAACGATGTATTAACCCCCTTTACTTAAGTAAGTAAATGTATTAAGGGTGAAGGTTAGGTCCTAGACTTATTGAGCTGATGAATTTTGTGACATGTATGAGCATTTAAAAATTTGTTTACCTCGCGCTTGGGCTTATGCTATGATTGGATATTTAGATATTAGCGCGTAATGAATTTATGATGGGGCGAATGAAATTTGGACCTTCGATCCCTCGCACAATGAATTAATTGATGATACACTTGCATGATTTATGTTGTATATTTCAGATTGTTTGTGCATTTTGTAAATGATATGATTTATGATGAGTTTTGCGAATGAATCTTCGTGTGCCATGTTAATGGATGTTTAGGATTAATAGATTGATGTGGTTGATGATGTCTCTTTTCTTACGATGTTTTATTTACCTGATCTGACACTCCAAAAAAAAAAATTAACTTATTGTACGTCGCTTGTTGTCGTAATGACGAGGCCTCTATAATGATGAAGTTCTCCCTCCTCATGTAGACGTAAAGACCATATGATTTAGTGCCATCTCTCATTACTGCAGAGTAGTGTGCATGTTTAGTGGGGAGATTATCCCAAATCTTCCATCATCCTTCCCACGAGCTCCCCTTCATAGCTGGATCAAGAAAAGTACAAATGTGTTAGGTGGGCGGGCACACCGACGATGGCGAAGCCCAAGATCGTGATTGGGCTGCTGCATGGTGGATAGCCTTCACCCACCGAAGATCATGCATTTGTCCATGTCATTATCGAGGACGACAATAGCTTCCCCGCATCCCTTTCACCCCAACTAGGTAATTATATTTATATAATATATATTAATATTAATCTTTATTATTTTGATAATTATCTTGTAATATTTATTATTATGTTTATTATTTCATATAATATATTGTTAATTATTTCCACTACGTTGTTTGTCTCATTATATTTATTAAATAAATTTTTAATTCATTACCATAAATTTTAAATTCATTTAATCGTAATGATTTACTATTTGCATTATTTTTATAGTTCATTTAGTAATTATAAAATATCATTTGAATATGAAGAAATTGATATTTTTAATTAATTTCATGAATTATTCCAAATATTAAATATTCATTTCATTCTTTTATATATATAAATAAGGAAGTAAAAAATGTAGCGGAGGGGACCATACGCGGACAGGAGGTGCTCAAACATGTAGTGGCCTCTCACTTTGAACAACTCTACAAATCCAACAGAGAGTCCAACTTGCCGGCGCAAATTTCAACAGCCAGTCTCTTCACAAGTTTTGTCTCTGCATCTGAAGCTGCGGATCTATACAAGCCGGTCACCATGTCTGAGATTAAGCAAATCCTTTCTATCCTTAAAAAAGAAAAAAGTTCGGGGCCCGACGGATGGACGTCCGAATTTTTCCTATATTTTTTTGATCTTGTTGGTCCAGATCTACTATCGATGGTTGAGGATGTGCGCAAGAAAGGTAAAATATCCAGCAGTCTCAACTCCACATTTCTGGTTTTAATCCCCAAAAAAGATCACCCCTCTTCCTTCAATGATTTCAGGCCGATTTCCCTCTGTAACCTGGTTTACAAGCTCATTTCTAAAGTCATCTCCACTCGATTAAAGCCTGTCCTGGAAATAAATCTCTCGCCTGAACAACATGGTTTTCTTAAGGGATGTAGGATCCATGATGCCATTGGGGTGGCTCATGAGTGCTTACATAGCATTTCTCAAAAAAATCAAAAGGCACTGGTCATGAAAATCGATCTCAAAAAGGAATTTGATAGTATCGACTGGAATCTTCTTAGACTCATCCTTCTCTCGGTTGGTTTTGGGTTTCATTTTACGAACTGGATAATGTCATGTGTCACAAGCGCTAATCTCTCTGTTCTGATTAATGGGGAAGCGTCATGTTTCTTCAAATGTGAAAGGGGGCTCCGACAGGGATGTCCCCTGTCCCCATACCTTTTTATCCTTGTTTTGGAAGGGCTGAGTCATCTCCTCTCTAAAAATGTTGCCGAGCACCGCATCACTGGTATCAAGATTTCAAATCTCCTTAAGATTGTCCACCTTTTGTTTGTGGACGATATCCTATTGTTTTCCAAAGCTGATTTATCAGAATGGACATCTCTTTTGGACATCTTACATCATTTCTGCATGGCTTCCGGACTGTCCATCAATTCCACTAAGACTACAGTCCATTATTGGGGACTATCAGAGACATATTTATCTTCTCTACAAGGAACCTTCCCCTGCTCCTTTTTGGATCTTTCCTTGGGTTTCAGATATCTGGGTTACAATCTCAAATTGGGAGCTTCCACAGCCACCGACTGGACTTGGCTGGTGTCCACTTTCGAATGGAAGATAGGTCTCTGGTTCTACAAATGGTTGTCCCTTGGGGGACGTCTCATCCTGGTTAATTCGGTATTGCAAAGTCTGGCTGTATACTAGATGTTATTGGAAAGGATTCCGGCTAAAATTCTCAATCTGCTCCGTAAACTTTCTTTTAAATTTCTTTGGAGTGACTATGCAGGTAATCGGCATTTCCACCTTTGCAAGTGGCAGACTCTCACTAGGCCAAAGCGGGAAGGTGGCTGGGGATTAAAGCATCTCTTCATTTTCAACAAGGCGTTATTGGCTTGCTCCTTCTGGAGAGTGATATCCACTGATAACTTCTGGCATCGTGTTATCAAGGCTAAATATTTTGGTTCCAAACCTCTCTCCCTTTGGCTTCGACAAACACAACTTTATCAGAGCTGGGCATCACCCTTTTGGAAGGGATTGGTTTCATCTTCATAGGTAATCCTACACTGGCTCTGTTGGTGTCCAGGCTCGGGCAAAGAAATTAAATTGGGCAGAGACAAGCTCATCGGCCTTGATGACCGCTCGATTCTTTCCCTGCAACTCAGGTCTAGATTGCTGTCACTTAACATTTATTCTCTTGCATAGTTAAAGATAGAGACTGTAGCCTTTCCCCTCCCCGATCGCTGGATTCGTAGCAGCGATATGGCACTTGGTGGATCCTTAGCATTGGAACTCGACACCTTCACGACTGCTCTCAAATGTTCTGGCCTTTCTCTCACAGAAGCCCGAGATACTCTCACCTGGGTAGGGGGCGATGGTTCGGGTATTGTTACTGCAAAGAATGTTTATGCAGCTCTCCTACCGAACAGGGAGACCGATGTCCAGCCATTATGGCTCAATCGGATTTGGTCCTGGCAGCTCCCTTTAAAATTAAAACTATTTCTTTGGCTCGGGGCTTGCGATAAACTCCTCACCTGGGAGTCTCTTCAAAGAAAAGGCAGACAAGGTCCGGGGTTTTGTGTGCTATGCAGAGAAGCCACAGAGAATATCCACCACCTGTTTATACATTGCACTTTTGCTCAAAATGTTTGGCTGCACATCTTGCAACATTTTTCTCTTCCTTTTCTTTGGACTGGTGCAACATTCACGGAGTGTTTCTCCTCCTGGACCTTTGACAAGGCTACGCCTCCTTCACTGGAAGTATATGTCAGCTGGCATATATGGATAGAGAGAAATAAGTCACTCTTTGAGGACGCATCCCCTTCCTTTCGGGCTGTCTGCTACAGAACTCTTTCCTCTTTCCACTGGCAACAGTCCACTATCAAGCCTATCTTTTACAAAACAATTGATTCCTCTATGCCGACAAGCCACTCTGTGGCGTTTTTTGATGGAGAGGCCATTTCTACAGGCTTATGTTGTGGTGCCGGAGGCATTTTCAAGACGCATCCAGAGCGGACGACTAGTTGGTATCTTTGTTGTGGCAGGGGTTCAAATACAAAGGCCGAGCTGCTTGGCCTTTGGGTGACTCTTCTGCTTGCTTCCAAGTAGTCCCTAGATCACTTACAGGTCATAGGCGACTCCAAGGTCATCATTGATTGGATTAATCGCAAGTGTGACCTCCATTCGAGCCATGTGGAAGGTTGGAAACACAAAACTCAATTGATGGCTTGCTCCTTCTCTGACATCACCTTCCGCCACCTCCCCAAATCTTACAATTCGGAGGTGGATGCTCTCTCTAAGAGAGCTCTGAGTCAGGTGGTGGGCAGACTCTGCATTTTTCACTGTGATAGAGGCCAGGAGAGCCCGACTTCCTATCTCAACCTCTTTGAATTTTAACCAGGCTCTCTGATCTGGCTTGCATTGTGTGCCTAGTTTTTTCGCTTGTTCCTGTTGCTGTCCTGGGGATGGTGGCAGCGGCTTGGCTGTGGGGACATCCATTGCCTTGGATGATCGCAGGTTGGACGATCTCTGCGTTCTACAGCCATCAAGTGTTGTCGCGAGGAGGGACATGCTAGTTCTTTATCGGTCTCCTTTCATCGATGGCAGGAGGATGGTGGATGGCGACTCCTGTTTGAATCACATTCTCCTCATTGGGTCAGCTACAGTTCTCTCTGTTCAGCTTGTCGACTAGGATTGAAGACTGTTCATTCATTGCTCCCTGGAAGAACTTCTCCTCTTTTGACTATTTTTGAACTGATTGGATTTTCATTTCATTTTGGACTGATTATCTGGCATCTGAGTTGTAAATGATTTTATACTCTTTATAAAATTGAGCTAATTTCTCTTGGGAAAAAAAAAGGAAGTAAAAGATAAGATAGAATAAATATTGTAATAAAGAGCTTATACCGTGTTGTATAAAATTGGGAGGGCACACCGATGATCATGCATTTGTTCATGTCATTATCGGGGACGACAATAGCCTCCCCCGCATCCCTTCCACCCCAACTAGGTAATTATATTTATATAATATATATGAACATTAATATTTATTATTTTGATTATTATCATGTAATATTTATTATTTTGATTATTTCATATAATATATTGTTAATTATTTCCACTACGTTGTTTGTCTCATTATATTTATTAAATAATTTTTTAATTCATTATCATAAATCTTAAATTCATTTAATCGTGAATTTAATCGTAATGATTTACCATTTGCATTATTTTTATAGTTCATTTAGTAATTATAAAATATCATTTGAATATGAAGAAATTGATATTTTTAATTAATTTCATGAATTATTTCAAATATTAAATATTTATTTCATCCTCATATATTTATATAAAAGGAAGTAAAGGATAAGATAGAATAAAGATTGTAATAAAGAGCTTATACTGTGTTGTATAAAAGAAATAGTATTTTGATTGCATGGAAACAATGTGTCAAAGAAGAATTTGGGTTTTTGTTAATATTGTGGATCAATATTGAGAAATGTTTCCATAGTGGCTACATAAGAGATATTAGATTGTTTTTCTACATATCTATGTCATTTCCAAGTAGTAGCTATATAATTGAGCAAACTGTGGGTTCACTTATGTTTATATGATTACCTGCCGAAAGCATATTTGGAAAAAAATATTACATCATAAATCCATTTATGAAGACTTGTACATAGATATGTCTTGCAATGTTATTAATGACAATATTTCCAATCAAAACTTTTTGCAACATAATAGATATATGCAAAGTCAATGATCTCATTCACAATATGCTAAAATAAGATATAACATCAATGATATACATCGTTCAAGATACCATCAAATAATGAAGCTATCAATCAGAGACATTGAGGAGGTTATGATCAAGTCAAGCAACAACGCAATGAAAGACATCATTTAAATTTTCAAGAAAATAAATAAAGAGAAGGTGAATAAATGCATAAGATATGAATATATTCAATTTTCTTTGCTTATTGTTGAATCTCAAGATGTAGGTGCAAGTAAATTTCAAAGTTTGGCAGAGATAATGAGAAGAACATTTAGACATGACATGGATGGTACAATAAACCAAAATGTTCAAGGAAATGGTTGCATTGAAGAAACATCTACACAAAACCCATTGGTTCAAAAATGGTTCAACAAGGGGGTTACTCTTATACAAATGGAATACTAGATGATTCAAATGATATATAGACCACGATTCTAAATAATGGTGAATGCTGTGAAAATATTAAAGGTGATGTTTCCATTGGAGAAACTATGGACAAAATTGATTGGGTGACCAAAGGAGATACTCTTCCACAAATGGAATAATAGACTAATTGAATGGTATACCAACCATGATTATAAAATCAACGTAGATCCATCTTAACTACAAATCTATCATGCATTGAGCGGCATCAAATCCCTTGAGGCGCAAACGTTTTTTTAGAGAACAAAACTTGAGTAAAGGCCTGCACCTCAAGGTATTTAATCCCTCTCGACACATGATAGATCCATAGTTAAGATGGATCTAAGTTGGTTCTTAATATATATATATATATATATATATATATATATATATATATGCCATGTGTCATTTCCATGCTGATCACAAAGGGAATTACACATCTTCCTCATACTAAGCAATACACCATTCGAATGTTTTAACCATCAAATCCCTTAAGGTGAAAAATTATTTTTAGAGTGAAAAGCTTGAGTAAAGGTTTGCACCTCAAAGGATTTAACCTCTCTCGGAACATTATAGATCTATTAATATGGATCTAGGTTGGTTCATAATATATATATATATATATATATATATATATATATATATATATATATATATATATTCCAAGGTTGAAAGATGGCTCTATGACCTTGTCTTTTTCCCACATGTGTGAAGTTCCTCATGATGTTTTTTTCAACAATGCTTTAGGGTTTTTAAAGGGAGGTTCTAAGGAATATTTTCAGTGACAAGCAGGCAGTTTCCCTAGTCCAGGCCCTGTTTTGATCATTTTTCGGTCCCGTTTCTCTCTAAGTTTCCTCCCCTGATGCAATGCGTGTGCTAATGGAATACATAGAGGCTTAGTTAGTGGACTATGAGGTCAAACCTCATAAATACAGATCCTTTATGGCCCAAGAGGATTATTATTCCGAACCATTCCCCTCCCGTGCTTATGATTTCTCTGCACGTTTCTCTTCCCACAACTTCAATGAATCTGACACAAGGACATATTCAAAGGCCTCGAGGAAGGACAATAGTTATACAACACTCCCTCCCCTCTCTTTGTCACATTTCATGACTTCCCCTCTTCTCTTCCTCCCTCCTCCGCCTCTCCTCAAATACCTCCACCTCTTCGAGCCAGACGAACCCTAGGGAAATCAAAGGAACAAGCAATAAAAAGTGTGTCCATCCCAAATTTGACAGGGTTGAAATGGTGGTTGGAAAGGACCTAGCCATTGTGGAGCTAAAATATTTGGTGGGAAAAACCCTGGTTGGGCACTTCTTTGGTAAATATGTTAAAGAGGAAGCCCTGGTGAGGTGGCTAGATACCACTTGGCACCTCGTGTTGGGATACATGCCATTTTTTAACACTCTCTTTCATGCGTGGTTATGTCTCATTTTAAAATATGAGGAGGATTGCAAGGTATTGAAGGAAAAAAACTATTCATGTGGCTCGTAGAGCTTGGTTCTCCAATCCTGGTCCATGGATTTTGATCCATTCAGAGTGAAAGTTGTAGTGGTCAAGGTTTCGGAAATTTTTTCGGGGATTCCGCTTCTCTTTTGGAACTTGGAGTATTTAACGACCATTGGAAACAATATTTACTATTTCGTATGGTTGGAACTTCATAGGGACACCAAAATTGATCAAATATGGGCATAGATTCAAATAGAATTTGACCTCTGGGATGGAATGATGGGGGAACTAGACTTGGTATTTAGTTATTTCATCTAGAAGCAAAAGGTGGACTATTGGTTCCTTCCTTTTCCATGATTCAATTTTCACGAGATTGACCATCTATAGGTGTCTTCCATCATAGGTGGCATGTATTTAACTGGTGTTGGAACTCCTCAGGTTCAATATTGAATCATCAAAGTAGGAATATCGCAAGTTGATCCCTCTTCACCACATGCACATTCTGGTAAGTCCATTTCAGTTTCCCTACTTTCAGGTTCCATTGAATTTGTTCCTTATATGGTCCCTTTTCCTTTACTTCACATGTCCTCCCCCTCATGCATTCCTCTAGTTCTCCCTATCCCTCCCCCTTCCATGGTCTCCTCTCCCACCTCTCCCACTCCCCCCGAATCCTTGTCCTGGGACCTCAGTGGTAGCCCCAGTCCCAACCTTTCCATTAAGGGATTCTCTCCATAATTCCGACCAGATCCCATCATGGATGCCCCATATCCTAAAAAAGGTTATTATTTGAGATCCTGTGTCAAACAAGAGAATGATTATTCCTTCTTGAGGGGGCTTGCATTGGATCTTGTTCATTCTAACCTAGTGGGGAGGAAATCATTTCTTCGCAAATATCAACAAAAATTGGTTCTGGATATCCACAAATAAAAGAAGACCACCATTCATGGGGCCACTAGAGTGGGGAAATCCCTTAAAATACCCCCTCCATGATCGTCCTCTCTTTCAACGTCAGAGGGTTAGGGTGTGCCCGCAAAAACATATCCCTCAAATGGCTCATTAAGAGCCACAATTTAGATTTCATTCTACTATAGGAAACTGTGTGTGAAGGTGCCAAATCCATTGCCTCGTTGGAACAATGGCTTCCTAGGTGGTCTTTTAGTGGAGTTGATTTTGTGGGTGTTAGCACTTCGTAAATTTGTTCGACTGATAAACAAACGATGAAGGTAACTTTTTCAACCAAATTTGAGACCTGAAACTAGCCTTTCGGATCTGGAGAGGGCTCTCTCAGGAGGCATGGTCTCCGTGCGGGATATGGATTTGAAAGAAGTGGCCAGATTTAACACCTTTGATATAATGGGTTCTAGTTATATTGGCGCAAGAGAGTAAGACTTGGGATATGGAGCCAATTCGATAAAATGACAGAAACAAATGAATCAGTGACTTAACATGAGAGGATAAGGCTAAGCAAGCAACAGTCTTCAGTGCATAATCCTAATAGGGTGGGGAGAAAATATAGGAAGTAACTTGGAGCATTGTTGTGGGTGAATTCAGAGTTAACTTTTAGAAGAAAATATTGTGTCTAAGTGGCGCGAACAAGGGGCACTACGTAGCGAATCCACAGGTTCAAAAATTCGTTCCGAAGTAGACAGAAAAATATATGAATAAAGATGACAGGAAACACATACGTAAATAAAGAGACACAATACATCAGACTGCTACAATTAGAATCTTTTCATCAAGTTGTAGGACCTTTGCATTAAGTTTCAGTGAAAAACTTGAATTACATACAAAAGTTATCGTCTACCAATTTTTCCAACCAACCATGTTTACATGAAAATGATCCCCATATATAGAAATTTAATGTCACTCTTGGTTGCTAGGGTCGAACTACTCCCTCCTAGAATCATGGATTTGTTTTCTTTGAAAGAGAACAATAACTTCAATGGATTCACTAAAAATAGAAAAAACAAATTTGCCAAATCATAATCGTAACCGAAATATTATTTAGTCATTGATCATGATAAAAATTTGACTATACGTTGTGATGAGTCATCATGTTCATTTTTGGACACTCTATAATCCCTGCATAGAAACTATACTATGCAATAGTAACCTATAGCCAAAACACAACGGAATGCGCAACAAAATGAGAAAATAGGCGTTAAATATGACACCGTATCTCACTGATAAAAAACTATTTTTAGAAACATAGAGAGGTTTTTGTATTTAAGTTTGTTATAAAGAAAATCCACTCTCGGTTTCTTTAAATTCATATCCATATGTCTAGAATATGTGTCTCAAAAACATGTCTTGGACAGGAAATCATGAAAGCTAAAAAATAGGGCTCAAAGATTCCTTTGAATCTCCCAATCTGTGACACATTTTGAAAATTCGAGATATTTTTTTATTACTTGAGTTGTCCTCGAAAAATTTTTCTCAGGAATTTTCAAAATTCCTCTCCACTTTTTCGTAAATTGATCTTGAATTTGACCATTAACCAGTCATTTTTCGTAGTGCAACCTGTAGCTTGTGCATAGGAAAATCCACTGCGCGATGAAATCCACTGCGCGATAAAATCCTCTATGCGACAAAATCCTATGCATGACATCATCCCATATGTGACAAACCACTGCGCGATGAAATCCATTGCACGACGAAATCCACTGCGCGACGAAAATCCACTTCATGACATAAACCTTTGCGCGGTGAAGCGCTCTGCGCAACGCGTAGCAAATTTTGTAGCACACAATTGAAAATGGAAATGGAATTAATAAATGAAAACCTTCCGTTTGAAACTGACCCTTGGATATGTTATATGATGCCAGGCATAAAACCAATATGCTCCAAAACTTAAAGTTGTATATGCTCCAAACTGAAATCTGAAACTAATCTGAAAATGAAAACTGCAGATTGCTAAAAGAAATGCTCGTAGTATTGAGCTTATTTTCACTCCTACCTACCCTAACTGTTGAAAAGGATGCTAATGCAACCATGCAAGAAATTTATCCATTTTTTTCTTTCTTTGCACATGCTTGTTGCAAAGCTTGTTTACATATAAGACATTCAAAAATTTATCTATAAATTCAAATCTCAAAAAAAAAAAAAAAATTGGGACTGTTTGACGCCTCCAACAAAACTGTAAATGGATCCTCTAGAACATACATAGAAAAACAATCATGTTTCACCCCTTCCACTACATACTTGTTTTCATGTAATTCAACCTGTTGATTACCACAAAAAGGCTGAAAAATATGTTGAGACTGTTGGAAATAACAATATTTTGAATCAGAAGAGAGTGTTGGTTGAAATGAAACCTCTAGTGGCAATAAATCCATATCTAACACTGATGTTGATTGACCATCATATTTATTTCCAGGCTGGTAGCTAATCACAGGCTGCAAATCTGAATAAAAATGACATTCCATGTAATCAACAACAGGGTCATTAAAACTATGAGAAGGTTGTTGGTCCTCTTTACTGATAACAATTTTCTCAAGTAAAACAATGTTACTATGAATGTAGTCAAACGTCATTGCTTCCTCTGTTATGTCATTATTTGGTTTCAACAATTCAAAGGAAGAAAGGCATAATGGAAGATAACTTTCATTGGCAAGTCCATTGCTTTCTTCATATTCAACATCATGCCTAGAGGACTTGTGATTTGAAACATTATAAATATTTTTCTTCAGCAATTTGAAAGATGAAAAACACAATGGAAAAGTTCTTTCCTCTTATTCAAAACGTTCTTCATTTTCTTCATTGTTGTCATATGCACATTTGCCAATTTCTTTGGGCTACTGAAAACAATCATTTTCAAATTCAGAAAGTGCAACTACTTGTTCTAAAGAGTCAACCTCATAAGAATCGTTGCACCCATCATACCTGGGTTCACAAAAAACCTTCGTAATGTCATCAAACATGAAAATTGAGGCAACGACTTGTTCTTCTGCAAGCTGATCTACAAATTCACATTCATGGCCATCTACAAATGTATACATAAAACAACCAGTTTCTAGCTCATTATGGCATGGATCTAAATTTGAATCAATATCAAATCAATTCAGGAGAGTAGCTTGGTCTTCAATCTAATCATCATTCTTTGCAAACAAATCCTCATGACATCCTTCAAGAAAACTTATGACACGATCAACCTCCTGCATATTATGCACAGTTTCTGGTTCCTCATCTTTCAATTTCTCATCCAAAATATGATTTTGTAGCTCCTCACATGCTTGAATGTTGTTTGCAACTTCCTAAGCATTGTTTAACATCTTCTACAAAGACATAAACTTCCTCTCCATCAAAATAAAATACAAGTCTGATTGAAATGTTGTTACATAATGGAGTATGGCAGCAGCTTCAAGAGGTTGGACTTCTTTAGGAAGTTTATAATAAAGACTAGAAAACCTTCTACTAAAATTTGAGATGGTTTCATCTTTCGTTCTTCTCATGGTATAAAACTCTGAAAGGAGTAGATCCCATGAATTTTTCTCACCCCAAAACCTATGGAAATATTCCTTCAGTTCATCCCATGAGATAATCGACTGAGGTTGCAAATGTCTGAACCATGCTTTGGCATCTCTTTGTAAGGGATGAGAAAAATCCCTCATAGACATATCATCATGTTCGATCTCAAAAAGGTCTATGAAATGATCAAAGACCTGAATATGTTTTTCAGTTGATTGTCCATCAAGCTCTCCATTGAACCTAGGAAGATACTTGTAATGTTTCATAGGAAAGTCATGAAGGATGGAAGGAAATTTAAGAGGACTGTATCTTTCTTGAATATTGGAGGGTGTAGGATTAAGAACAGAAGGTACAAGCTCAACTTTGGTTTCATTAAGCTCACAAGAATGGTCATGAAAATCATATGGCTTAGAGGAAGGAGCTTGGTGAATATCGGTTATACAAGGAGAAGGAGGTATACCTAGAGTTTGCAATGAAGGATATACAAGGGTAGATCTTTGGGATTCATTTAAGTGAAGAAATATTCTTTTGAAAAACTCAGGAAAGGAAAAGAAGATATTTATCAAATAGAAAAATACTTCTTGAACTAAACTTAAGCTCAAGTACCTTATTTTTCCATACTTCTCTTCCATATCTCTGTCAACAGGTCTCATTCTCCAGTGGATTCTTTGAATCGCATTTGAAGCTTGATTGGAGTCGCATGAAAACTTTAGCTATAGATTCTTTTGTCAGTGGAATCACCTTCAGCTGATTTTCTGATGTGTGGTGTCACCAGAGAAGAAAGACAACCAATATGTGCCTATGTGTATGCTTCTCTTAGACCTTAGAATTGAAACAATGTCGTTCTTCCCAGGGAAAGTTTCATTCAGTTTCATCCCCGACAACGACGCCATAATGTTAACACTTTGTAAATTTGTTCGGCTGATAAACATATGATGAAGGTAACTTTTTCAACCAACTTAGAGACCCGGAACTATCCTTTCGGATCTGGAGAGGGATCTCTTGGGAGGCATTGTCTCCGCACGGGATATGGCTTTGAAAGCAGTGGCTAGATTTAACACCTTTGATATAATGGGTTCTAGTTATATTGGTGCAAGAGAGTAATACTTCAACTGTGGAGTTGATTCGAGAAAATGACAGAAACAAATGAATCAGTGACTGAACTTGAGAGGATAAGGCTAAGAAAGAAACAGTCTTCAGTGAAAAATTGTAATGGGTTGGGGAGAAAACACAGGAAGTAACTCGGAGCACCGCTGTGGGTGAATTCAGAGTTAACTTTTAGAATAAAATGTTTTTCCTAAGTGGCACTGCTCAACGAATCCATGGGTTTGAAAATTCATTCTGAAGTAGACAAAAAAATATATGAATAAAGATGATAGGAAACACGTACATAAAGAAAGAGACACAATACATTCGACTGCTATAATTAGAATCTTTTTATCAAGTTATAGGACCTTTGCATTAAGTTTCAGTCAAAAATTCGAATTACATACAATAGTTATCGTCTACCAATTTTGCCAACCAACCTTGTTTACATGAAAATGATCCCCATATATAGAAAGATAATTTTACCCTTGGCTGCTAGGGTCAAACTACTCCATCCTAGAATCATGGATCCATTTCCTTTGAAAGAGAACAATAACTTCAATGGATTCACTAAAAATAGAAAACTCGACTTTAACAAATCATAATCGTAACCAAAATATTATTTATAGTCATTGATCATGATCAAAATTTGACCATATGGTTGTGATGAGTCATCATTTACATTTTTGGACACTCTGTTATCCCTTCATAATAAGTCTTCTATGCAATAGTAACCTACAACAAAAACGCAACAGAATGCACAACAAACTGGGAAAATAGGCTTTAAAGATGACACTGTATATCACTAATAAAAAACTATTCTTAGAAACTAAGAGATGTTTTTTTATTTAATCTCGTTATAAATAAAAATATCTCCCGTTTTCTTTAAATTAATCTCCAGCTGGCCGGAATACGTGTCGCAAAAACATGTCTCGGATAGGAAATCATGAAAGATGAAAACTAGGTCTCAAAGATTCCTTCTAATCTCCCAATACGTGACACATTTTGAAAATTTGAGAGAGGTTTTTTTTATTTGGTTTGTCCTAGAAAAAAACCTCTCCGGTATTTTCAAAATTCCTCTCCAGTTTGTCAAAAATTGATCTTGAATTTGACCACTAAACCAATCATTTTCGCAGTGCGACCTGTACCTGTGCGAAGGAAAATCGACTATGCGATGACATCATATGCATGAAAAAATCATATGCGCGATAGCATACCATGCGCAATATCCCACTGTGTGATGAAATCCACTATGTGACGAAATCCATTGCGCGTCAGAAACCTTTGCCCAGTGAAGCGCTCTACGCAGCGCATAGCAAATTTTGCAGTGCACAGTTGCAAATGGAAACATAAATAATAAATGAAAACATTCCTTTTGAAACTGACCCTTGGATATGTTAGATGATTCCAGGCATAAAAACAATATGGTTGTTAATAGTCATGACTTTGCAAATTGTTGAGAAACCTCTAACCTTAGCTATGAAAATCATGGTGCTAACAGTGGGTATGTCAGGGGGGCTCATTATGGGATGGATCCGATCATGAAGAGCCATTTCCTCCTTATTATTTCAGTGAAACATTGTGGTGAATATTGATTACAAAGATTTTGGTTTCTCTCTAAGCATTGTTAAAGTTTATGGTCCCTATTAATAAAGGATCCCCTTTTGGGAAAACCTAGTAGTTTTAGGAGTCTTGGGAGATCCCCTCCTCCTTCTAGGGAGACTCTCAACTTTACTATCTCAATATATTTAATGGTGCTTATTTTATTCCTTCATCTAGAAGCACCACCTTATCGATCTGGAACCAATGAAGTTGGAGCCCACATCGAGAAATTTCAGAGTCAATGATGAAGCATCCTCTAAATTATTAGATATATTCTTGGTCTCATAGAAGATAATGAACAATGTTTTATGCTCAAATATTTTGTATACTTAGGTGGTCTCTTAGATCACTCTCCAATTATTTTCAAGCTTCAGTCATAGGGAGAGTGTCCCTCGACACTTTTCAAGTAAAATCTTGTTTGTCTCGGAGAGGAAGACTATGGAGCACTCATAAAGGAATCATGGAAGAATCTCTCATCTTCTGATCCCTCTCTTATGATGTGCCAATTCATCAATAGTATTCTTCATGTAAAATTAGTCTCCAAGGGATGGGAAAACTAGTATGATAAGAGGTCAAAAGCTGAGTTGTTGGAATCAAAGGGAAATATAACCCTCCTCTATAAATCCATGGCTAGCAATCCGTTGATAGATTCTCAAATTAGTCATCTTCATGTCCTCGAATACCTACGCCACTCTCTTATATAAAGACATGAGAAAAAATGGAGGTTGCAAAGTCTAGTTTTGTGGATCAAGGAGGGGGCCAACAATTCAATTTTTTTTCATCAGTTCATGAATTACCACAAAGACATAATTGTCATTTGGGAAATAAAATCACAATATGGGACTATGGTTCACTCCTTTAAAGACAAGGAAGAAGAGGGATATTGCCACTTCTCCAGTCTCTTCCAAGAGCATCCTGGGTGCCCTATCCAAGATATTTTGAAGGTTATATCTAATTTTAGGCTATTAATTTCAGAAGAGATGAATTAGTCCCTAAAAGAAGAATTCTCGGAGACAAAATTTCATGACACTATTTTCTCCATGCAAAAAGGAAAGAGCTCAAGTTTGGATGCGATAGCCTCATATTTTTACGTTGGCTTCTATGACCTAATAAAGGTTGATCTCCTAAAAGTAGTGTGGGTGTCTCAAGTGAATGGAAAGGTGAGTGGGTCATTCAATGCCAAATTCATTTCTTTTATTCCCAAAAAATGAGACGAGAAATATTTTGGTTATTATTGGCCTATTTCATGCAGTAACGTTATCTACAAGATCATATCCAAAGTCCTTAATCGAAGGCTTAAAACCATCCTCAACAAGGTTATTTCAGAAGATAAATTTGTCTTTCTTCACAATAGGAAAATTCATGATGCAGTCGCAGTGGACTAGGAGGATCTTCACCCAATAAAAAACTCAAGCGCATGGGTGCCGAACCTAAAACTATATCTTTCTAAAAATTACGATCGTGTTAGTTGGACCTTCCTTCATTTGGTTTTCCTTCAAATGGGCATGGATATTTCAATACTAAATTGGATTATGGGGTTCATTTAGTCAGTAGCATTCATTGTTCTTATAAACATAGCTCCTTCCAAGATCTTTTGATCCTCTCAAGGTCTTAGGCAGGGTTAATTTGCTTTCCTCTTTCTTGTTCTTAACTGTGGTATACACCCAAAGAAAATTAATGTCAGCTGCTAGGAGGTCTTGGGAAATCTCAGGAGTAAAGGTTTCGATCAATGAGTCTATAACACACTTAAGTTTTTTGGATGATGTGTTATTCTTTGTTCAAGGTACATTAAGAGACCTATCCTCCTTGAAAGGACTATTGGATCTATATTTCTCAAAGTTCGACATGAAAATCAACATAGAAAAATCATGCTTGATCTTACCTATAATCACTCTCCTCATTTTTCTGAAGCGCTGGGGAATATTCTTCCCTTCCCTCCCAAATCCGTAAAGGGTGCTCTAAAATTCGAAATGCATCTCGTTTTGGAGAATGGGATTGGATGGTAAAAAAGGTTGAGTCGCAGGTGTCCATCTAGGTGAATAGTTTGATATCTAGGGGTGATAGACTTGTTCTACTGAAATCAGTTCTTGAGAGAATTCCAATATTCTAGACCTCACTAGTCGCCATATCCAAAGAAATCCTCACAAAAATTCACAAGATTAGCTTTCATTTCCTATGGTATCGAACTCATGTTTGAGGGGGAATACCACTAATTAAGTGGAGTCTTGTGGATCTCCCTAAGGAGCTCGGGAGGTGGGGAATGAAAAATATACACACATTTTCTTAGTTTTTGGTAGGTAGATCCCCATGGATATTTATTAAGAGTGACTCCTTGTGGGGTAGATTTTTAAAGTCCAAATATCTCCCAGAGATATTGTCTATTGTTGAGTGGATTGGGTAGCCTTGAAAGTCTTCCAAAGGGTCAATTATTTGGAGAGCTATTGTATCATCCCTTCCCTTGGTGGGATCGTGGGTATTTTGGCGAATAGGCAATGGGAAGGAGATAAATATAGGAAAATATCCCTAGTTGATATATGAAAACCAATATCACTTCTCAGAACCACTCCTATGAGCTTGCCAGTTGGCTGGTATTTTTTCACTAAATGATGCTATGTCTATGTATCCTCATCCTTTAGGGAGGCATGGATGGAATTTTTTTGAGGATATAGGATTAGTTGGTGCTAAAGAAACGTAGTTGAACCAATATATTGTTCTTCTTGTATACAATTTTATCAAACTAAAAGAATATGATCTCGACGTCCTTTGTTGGTAAAAAAAGCCTCATTTTGAGGACTACACGACCAAACTCAATTATAAATTCGAAATAGAGATGGATTTTGAGGGTGTCAAACACTAGTGGTGGAGCCTTATTTGAAAACTTAATTCCACCTTGAAGAGAAAAGTAAATTTTTGGTTGGATTTAAACAATAATTTTCCAACATGGGATGTTGACCTTAGAAGGGGTTGGATTAACCCAAATTGGTGCTCTGTGTAAAAATGATGTTGAATATTCATCTCACATCTTCGTTGGATATACTTATGTAGTTCAGGTAACTATGTTGGTTGTGTTGATTCTCAACACATCATCTTCCTGGTCCAAACCGAGTTTGGAAGAGTGTTTAAAAGATTGGCTAGAAGATGCAACAATGAAATAGTACGAAGGGTTCCCATGCATATTGGTTCAAAGTCTCTGGTGGGATCATAATTCACGTGTCTTCAATAATGAGTATATCTTGCTAGAGGTCAATGAAAACCTTATTGGGAAGTTGAATAAGGAATACATTATTGAAAAAAAAATTAAGAGCCCAAGGTTGCTATCCATGTAACATCCTCAATATAATCCCCAGTTTAATTAATGCATTATGTAAATATGAATGTGGCTATGGCCAAGCGATGTAATATGAAAATGAATTTTCTATTTTTAAATAAATAAAATGTAATACCAGTTTCTCAGGGTTATGGACAAATATGGGGAATTAATACCAGTTATTCAACAAATTCCAGGTGGTCATAGATTTCAAGCTTTTCATTGGCTGGGAAAATAACAGGGTTTCGGTTTCTGATGTTTTCCTTGTGACTTTTCTTCAAGAATTTCACTAGTCCATGCAGTGTTTTAAATGACTCTCCTTCAACCATATATTCATAGAATTGAATTTCAAATATGATTCTTTTTCTAAAGAGGAATTGTCCCTCGCGGCAGGGAAATTTGGTTTTTACAAATTTGTGGATGGTGAGGAGATGAAATAAATGGAGTTTCGTCTTTAGTTTAGTGGAAGTGGAGTAGATGTTGTTTAATTTTATTTTTTATTAGTTGAAGCAATCTTATTAGTGGCTATGTATATGTTTTGATATGCAAAGTGAGTAGATAGTGTATATGAATCTTTGTTTGTATTTTGGTAGTACAAGAGGCTATAGAAGCATGAAGTACATACCCAATCCCGCTGACGGGACAATACCATTTATATTCATATATTTTGAATATAATGACTTTCTCTCTCTCTCTCTCTCTCTCTCTCTATATATATATATATATATATATATATATATATATATATATATTGTTGGACATGTAATCCTTGGTATTGTGTTACTTGTAACATTATTGTAAATATGAAGAGTTGTACATTTATTGAGCTTCATGTTAATGAATTACACAAGTGTGGAGTTATTGTTTTTCTAATACTTGGACTGTCAATGGTATGATAACGCAAGTTAACTCCATGAATTATTTCTCTTGGAATTTGATTTCCCCCAGTGTGCAGAAAATTACTCCTATTGGATTTCTTGTCTTTGTGCCTTCTTTTATATCCCTTGGGCATGCAGGTTTTCGTTCAAGTCTATTCTATGTGAAAAATCCCCCCTGCTCATGTCAATTCTTAAGATTATTTTCACCCTTCGGTCTACATGAAATTGTTCTCCACTTGTTTAGAGTTTTCTGGTTAGGGTTTTGGTTATCTTCTTGCAACATCCTCATTGATTTATCATTCTCTATCGACGTGATTCTCATCCTTGTCGCTTCTCCAAATTATTGCATGGTTCTCGGGGTTGCAGATTAATAAGTGGTAGCTTTATTGAGGTTTATCTCCAAGCCCATGATCAAGAAGAGTTTCTTCGAAAGACTTCCTTATGTACAATTCAATTAATAATATCATCTGCGTGGAGGCCACACTGTTGAAACTCAGATGACAAATAAGAAAAAGTGAATATAGTTGAGTTGGATGTTAACCGTCAAAGTCATATATATTTCTTCCCTACATAGACAACATCAATGGAGGTGACAATATTGTACCTTACATTCTCAATGTAAATGATGGTGTCTTTGATGGAATTCTCAAGAAATATATACAACACTCCCCTTTGCTCCTTCCTTTACCAAACCCTTTCCTCCCTTGCCTCAACTAGACATTTTTATTTTTTTCTCGCTTCTTCAAGACTAAGGGATTTCAAATCAAACCCTCTCACTACAATCTGAACCCTACATGCCACATCAAACTTCCTCAACAAACTACATAGAGATTTAAGTTTCCTAGTTTTGATATTATTAATTTCCTTACTTGGAACAAGTAATATAGATATAGGAGCTCAAATCCACAATGAGGACTCATGATCAAGTTCATAATAAAACATCTTGATTTTGTTGCTACTACGCGTGCTTCAAGGTGGTAGAAGATGCATTTTCTCATCTCCATCATTCACACGGGGATGAATGGTAAACATAACTACTGATAATGATACAAAAATATCAAAAGAACTTTGATCTTCAATGATCTACATAATGGAATTTGTGAAGAAACACCATCTAATGAAGAGTAATATGAGTCCGAAGAAAAGTCGATGAGTAGAAGACCAACCATTCCTACATCAAACAAAGAATGTGGTATATGGAAGGACAAAGATGAGTAAGCATATGTTGTGATCTCTATGGAAGTAAGTGAATAGGTGAATCGTCATCTTTCTTCTATTAATGACTCCCACAGTTATTTGGATATATTGAAAAACTTGTATGAGACTCACTCAAAACCAGAACTCATACAATTGATGGTGAATCTCTTTAATCTAGAGTTGAAGAATGATGACCCTATGTATTTAAATTTTGAAATCAAAGCCATAATGCATGAAATTGATTCCATTGGTATGAAGACAAACCTCCCTATCACAAACTTCATTAAGACCCTCTACTCTACATATTCTCACTACCTTGAATATTTGCAAGCTAGTGGTTAAAGGAAATCTATCACATTTGACAAGTTGGTGGAGAAAGTTACAGAATGTGAGAAATCCTTTGGAAATAAGTCAACTCATTCCACTGATTAGATTGTGTTCCTTGCTTAGAAAGGGAAGATTCAACCACATGATTATTTTGGAGGAGAAGACAAAGAAAGAGGATGAAAAAGAAATATTTTCAGAGGCAAGGGAGTAGACACAACCAAGGCGAGAGATCCAATCTTCATTGTACCCATTGAAAAAATAATGGGTCAAATGAAGCGAATGATTGCATAGTCCCATGCGAGAAGACAAAATAAGACATATATAATACAAAATAATACAAAGGTAAAACTTTATAACTAGCAAAAGATAAAGCATATGAATATGTTCATTATGTTGTTTCCCATGGAAATATAGGAGTAATTGAATATTATTTTAACACTTAAATATATTCTTGGAGATATGCATGGATTATTTACACAGGTGTAACCTCCCACATGAAATTAAGAAGAGGTTTCTTCAAATATTTCAATGACAATGTAGATGGCATAGTGTATTTTCCAAATAAATCAAGTCTCAAAACTTTGGGAATGGGCAACATTAGGCTCAATTTCTTGGAATCCCTGATTTTATTATGAACCATGTGTTCTATATTCCTAATATGCAAATGAACTTCCTGTCACTTGTGCAAATTCGACAAAAAGGCCACTTTGTTCATATTTTTTGTGGAAAAGTTGAAATAAGGAAGGATTTTGAAAGAATGATTGTCATGATTGGATTGGAAGATGGAAGACTACTGATGTTGAAAGAGATATCTACACATGCACAAAATTTTGCATACCTATCTCATAAAAATAAAGGTATAATTCCATCTAGTATCATGTGGCATTCTATATTTCATCATATTAATTATGAAATCTTTCATGTATTGAAAAGGAATGGTGTTTCTAGTTTTCCTACGATTCCTAGGAAATTGAAGCAATGTGATGATCGTATCCTTGAAACGCACAAAAGGAAACCATTTCATGATTTTACTTCTAGATCATGTATAAAACTTGAACTGATTCATTTTGATTTGTGTGGTAGTATACATGTTCCTTCTACAAATGACAATAAAAATATCATGTATTTTATTGATGATTACACCATGATGTGCTAGGTCTACTTTTTGAAAGAAAAATCACAAGCTAATAAAATTAAAAAAAAAATTCATGTATGGATTCAAAATGAAACCCAGTCTTGTATTGGCTCTCTTCGCACTGATAATGGAAGAGAATAGACATATAACATATTTGAAATTTACATTGGAAAACATGGGATCAAACATATAACCACATTTCCATACAATCTTCAATGGAATGGTGTAGTTGAAATAATGAAAATGATTATACTAAATATGGTTCGTTCCATGATTTTTTTCAAGAATGTAAAATATATGTCATTCTATGTGAAACTTATGTGAAAAATAGGTGTCCATATCATTCTCTTGAAAAAAATACTCATGAAATGTGGTATGACACCATTCCTTCTATGAGGCATCTCAGGGTATTTGGTTCCACCTACTATGCCTCAATTCCCAAGGAGAAAAGAAGAAAGCTTGAAGAAAGGATTCAAAAGTACATATTCTTAGGGTACTAAAATACCACCAAAGGATATTGAAAGGATAATGTATTTATGATGAGAAAAACAAGAAATTCATTCTTTCTAGAGATGCAATCTCTCTTGAATCTTCCAAGAATTAAAAAACTATTGAGAGACCAATTGATCATCTAGAATGATTCACTCATGTAAATCATTATCTCTATTTCATCCTTGATGTTGAAAAATATCATGAATTTTATGACGAGATTCCACATCATGAAGGGGGGATCCCTATCTTGGGTCAATATTTGGAATCTCTTTTTACAACACCATATCCCCCATGTTAAGACATTCCATCCAATTTATCAGAACATGAAATTCATTTGGATGATGTGATTGACAGGATTGAAAGGATGGGTCTTGATGAGAATTAAACACCATCTCAATTAGTGGAGAAACTTGGACCATCTCAGAAAGTTCTGCCAAAATAGATGATAAAAACATGTTGGATAGAAATTTTGGATACAGTTTCTAGGAAAATCCTAAGTATTGAGGAGATGCATAGTAGAAGAAGAAAGAAAAGAAGATATGACATGAGCGAAATGCACAGTAAAGGTGCATTCAGTATTGAAGTGCACAGTAAAATCATAATCGAAGGAGAATAAAGAAAGATAATAAAGAAGGAAGATAAAGTGGGTGAAAATCAAGTACAACAATTCAACATGCAAAAGCAAAGAGACATGCAAAAGAAGGAAGAAAAACATTTGGGAATGCAAAATAAGTAATCATATGCAAAATTAGGAAAATCATGCCCGAACAATGAGTCAACATGAGTTTAATGAGTCAGAATGAGTTGTAATAGGGTTTTAGGGGATACGTGAATAAGGTTTTGAGTCCTAAATTCTATGTATAAATATGTAATGGGTCGGGTAGGAAAGGTGGCTCAAGGATGAAATAGAGATAATATTGTTGTGGATGTTGAGATAATAGATTGAGAATGGGAGAGAGTATATGTCTGAAGTTTTAAGGAGAGTTGTAGAGAGAATCTTGCCCTGCAGAGAGGCTAGGCAGGGTGGGGACTGATAATATGATGAATCTATTGTAGCACAATCTTGGAATGATTACATAAAGAATAATAAAGAAGATAGTCATTGTGGACGTAGACCAAGGATTGGGTGAACCACATTAACTCTGTGTCTCTATGTGTGTGATTCATGTGATTGTTTATGAATAGTAGGTTCATGCATGTTAGACTAGATTTGTTTACTATATGATTATTGTGCAATAGTTATGGATACTATGGTGAATGGTTTATGTTTCTATTTGTGTCATGATGGTACTGCATAAAATAAATTACTAAGTAACCAAGGAATAAAACAAACATGATAATGAGCACAAAGTATATAAGTAAGAATGAATAAGACGATCACCTCCCATCCCCTCGTTCCTGTAGAAAATTGGTTCCTACAGTCTCAATAGATGCATCAGGTGAGACTTCATTTGCATGCAGGTGATGCCGAAAGGGACGGTATCTAAAGGGTTTTGTTGGCTAGATAACTTGAACCTAGGGTCTTACAACGACGTACCAGAAAATGATTCAGTTGTTGAAACATAGAATCTGTGATTGAGGGAATGTTTTGGAGGCCAACTAAGAAAGACATTCTCAGAATGGCTAGAAGGTAAGGAATGAAAATTTTCTCAAAAATAGAATAGAAACCCTCATATAAGTGATGATAAATGGATGCTAAGGTATGTGTACACAGGGATGCATGAGATTTTATTTGGAGAGTCTTTGATTATCTTAAATGAGTGGTTATAAATATTAGTGGATAATATTGGAAGGTATTGAATTACATCATCGAGGAACTAGACTCCTGAGTTGGTAAGGAAGTTGAATTCTATAAGTAATAAAACTTCTCATGCAATTGATTTCTAGTTGGACAACATATTGGGAGGTTATATTGCATAATTTGCAGTGGATTGTACCTAGTCATACAGTATTGTAGAGAGGGATTTCTTCAAAGGTCCACATGGAAGGTTTATGAAATTATTGGGGACTTTGATAAAGATGTTGTGCGATAAGTGTGTGATGACAATGGAGTTTGATTGATAAGGGGATTTGTGCACATATGGGAGCCATGGGATGAAAAGAGGTTAGTGTAAAGGTAGGAAATAATGAAGGAAGAAATGAATAAGGAAGGGAGAGACTAAGGATGAAGAGAAACAAAGGTGTATAAAAAGAGGAAGATGAGTTTGGAATAATTCTCAGTGGAAGAAGGTATAATAAGTGGAAGACTAGGGCTAAGAAAGGAGAGCCACATAGTGATCCTGAGGGGAGAGAAAGTTGTGCAATAATCTAGATCGTTGATATATAACATGTAGAAGGAGAGGAAGAGATTTATCAATGCAGTCCTATAATAGAAGAACTGATAATTCCTACTCAGACTGGATCCCATGTCGACTCCACGACCCTATGCATCACCTAGATCAAAAATAACATTTGAGGATTTGTCAAAAGAACTTGTAGTTAGTAAGGGAGGACATAGTAGCAGTAGCCAAAGTAGTGGAATTAGTGCACCAAGTCAGAGTCAACCAACATCACTATAGGGAGGTACAACACCAAACAACATGGCAAGGTTAGACAACAAACTTAGATTGACAAAGTTCTAGGGAGTTGGGTCGGAGGACCCAGAACAAAATCTATTCATATGTGAAACAATTTGGGCCATGAAGTATGTCCAATATGAGGTTGTAAGGACTGCATAGTTGGAAACAATGTTTAGAGGTTGTGCATCAGTATGGTATATGAAATTGCAGAGAACAACACCTACATGACAAGTAAGGACATTAACATATATTAGAAAAACATTGTTGAAAGAGTTAAAGAAAACAAAGTACGAATCACAATACATTACATATTTGAAGAAAATCAAACATGTGCAGGCACTACTACATATTCAAAAAATACCAACAAAATATTTTCGACGGTACAAACAAAATTGGTCATACTGTCGAAAAAATACAAGATAAATATTTCAATTTTTCAGTTTTTTTTCAATCCCGCCCGAATTCGTTAGACTTACGATGTCTAGGGGAAGGTGTCTTTATTGCGACAAACCTCTGTATTCATATCAATATTGATGATACTACTGCTAACCGTTTCTCTCTTCAAACATTCGTTGTTGTCCCTTGACCAATTTTTGAGGAAACATTGGTCGGGTTTGACCACTTTTGGACTTCGATAGGCTTGTCGAAGATGGAGCTCCCAGGCGGAGCTGAGATCATGGGATCTCACTTATTTTGTGGACCTAACAAGAGGTTCATTAGGTATTTGGGATGTCGGCCCATGGGTTTACCCATGATTAGGCCTTTTTGTAAGGGATGTAAAATTATATATTTGAAGGAATGTAATGTAGAAGTAGAAAAGTGTGCTTAGTGAAAGAAATATAGTGAAATCTTAGTGCTAGAAAGCGGTGTAAGTAGCTAAGTGAAAGAGGCAAGTAGTTCTGAGTTTCTTTGTGCAACAGACTATGTATGTAATACTTTGTGTGTAAAAGAGGAGTTGGATCTGTGCCTTGACCTGATTTTGGGAAGGTGGATTTGGTGCTTAGTGCACATATCACCTTTCTAGTGCGAAGCTAGGCTTTGTGGCTTAGTGCACAAGAGTAGAGGAATGTAAGATATTGAATAAGAATAAAAGAATAAGAAGCAGTTGGTGGACTTAGCCCCACACTGGGGTGAACCACGTATATCATGTGTTGATGGTTTGCTTTGTGTTGTAATGTTTATGCTGTGAATTTTCTTAGTGCATTGAATGTTATGAATGATAGATAGATCTATGAATTCTTAGTGCTCTGTTTATGTTGAATGTGTTAGATCTAACTTCTGATGCTAAGTGCTATGTATAGTTTGTTATTGTTACTGTGCCAATCTGTACTTAGGGTTGATCAACAATGTGAATAAAGATAATGAATTAATGTGTGTTCTCCCTAAGTACTCTTCGAAGTGTCATAATCATAGATCTGTGTCCCAGCTTGGTTACAGACACTTGACTCCTATAACCCCCCCTGCCTCTACCCTGGGTGATACTGCATCCACTTCACAGGTGTTGCCGAAAGGGCCGATAGTTAGGGTTTTTTTGGTGCATTGTTGAATCGTTGAACCCTGGGTCTGCCCCTGTGCCAACAAATGGTTCCGTTGCTGGGACTTGAAACTGTGATTGTTGGGAACTGAAAGAAAAGAGAAGATATGTGCGTAGATATTCTGCTGTATTGCGCAATATTCTACTTGACTTGCGAATCTCTGTGCTAATAAAGAGACTCGATCTGAAGAAAAAGAGGTAAGATCTTGAAAAAGGTAAATCTTTGTGCTTAGATAGAATAAGATAAGTGGAAATTTTTGTTTCGAAAGCATGAATCTAGGTATGTTTGATAGATTCTTTCCTATCCTGAAAGCTAGGGTATAGTTAGAATAAATATTTGATAGGAATAAATTTGATAGAACTAGAAAAGAATATGTTATTCCTATGCATAGAAATAATTTTTGGACTAATGAATGGATGCAGGAACCTAGAAATATTTTTTGCAGATTGCAGGTCCAACATTGTGATCCTAGTGCATAGTATGAGAGAAGTTGGGGAACTTACAAGAGAAAGAGAGGATTGACCTTATGTTATAATTGTAGAAGACAAGGACATCTTGCTAAGGAATTCCTTGGTGTAGGTCCTATTTGTCTTTGTTGTAAAATTGTTGGTCATGAAGTTGAAGACTGTCTAAGGATGATTGCTAAAGTTGAACAAATGAATATGAATCAAGAGAATAAGAGCATATTACAGAATCATAAAGAGAAAGAATCAGAGAAATCTCATACTATGTTAATACAGTTAAAATAAGTAATGGATGATCACAAATATATCAGTTTACCAGAGATATTGAAAGAAAAACAATGCATAAGTACAAGAATAAGAGACTTCGACATAGACTGTGTCTTGGATGAAGAAACACAAGTGAATATTATGATAGAAAGCACTTGGGAAATTTTGGGAAAGCCTACTATGGTACCTTCACTGGGAAGGATAGGATTGTTTAAAGGAAAGATGATAACCCTATGTGGAAGAGTTACTGATGTACCTGTTATTGACGTAGCCGCACTCCTTGGAGCACGCCCACTCCCTCAGGACCTTCTTTCTCTTCAGCCCGAAGAACCCAAATGTTCTTCTAATTCCCTATCAGGAATTCTTCACCCATAGATTCTCTTCACGCAATCCCTCTTCCTTTACTTATCGGAGGATCAGAACTCGCGGCTTCACAAGTTCAATGTCTGTCCCTGGGATCTCGAATCCCTGAGACCCGATGGCCAGTCAACACTGACTTTATCTCACCCTGTCGGGACTTCTGCTTTTTCGGGATTTTCCTTGTCGGGATATCGCTACTCGCGATATCAAACACTTTGATTTACCGACTCCCGATATCCGACGTGATGAAACTCTGGTGCACAGATGTGGTTCAACCTTTCCACTTCCTGTCACTTCTATCAGGATTTTGGGATTTGCGGGATCGTGAATCTTGATGCCCAAGGATTCAGGTCTTGCCTTTTCCTGATCCACGATACTATGCCACCTGTCCTCCACTCTAACTCTGTTGTGGCCCACACTATCCTGTGACTTGTCGGGATATTGCGGATCGCGATTCCACGATGCAAGAATACCTTGTCCATGAAAACCCCGATTCTTCGAACCCCAACTCCCTTGGATCTCCTGACATGCGTTCCCACTGATGGACGGTTCTGATATTGTCGGGATACCGTGGATCGCGATATCGCAATTCTCGTTGCAATCTTTTGTAGCTTCAACTCGCGAATCCTCGATACACGATATCATGTGTAGATTCGATGGCTCCTATGGCACGAATCGATGGCTATACCCCTCCTGAGCTTGAATACTTTCCGCACCTGTGCCGATAACTTCCCTAGACCTCCACGAGATCCAACATCCCTTGAAACTTCGTGAAATATCCTAGAGGATTTTCGGTCATCCGTCCTTCCTTATGTAATCCATGAAATAAAGAAATGTCTCCCCACGAGACTCATTCACCTGCTCGCCAACCTGCGATGCCCTTGCAACTTCAAGTCGCACTTGTCTATGCTGTCTTTCAGCAACTCATAGGCCTGTCCTTTCTGAGCTTTCCATAGTTACTCGATCTCTTATAAAGAGAGAACTCTTTGCACGCACTCCTTGCGGCAACCCTTCAACCTCGACTGGAAGTTGAAGCTTCCAGTAACTGTGGAAAGCAGCTGTCTTTAGTACTTCACTCAGGTTCTGCACCCTGAGACTGTTTCTTGGCCTGCGCACTCCTTGCACGACACTATGCCTAACTGCACCTTAGAGAAAATGAGAACAAAAGCTATCTCTAATTGAACCCTTCTGTCGACGCACTCCTTGCGGACAAATTCAACTGCACTCCTTGCAGGAATCCTCTGGCTCAGTTAGAGAAACAATTGAAACTCATTCACTCACCCTCTCAGACTTCAATCCAACCATGAAATCACATACACAACATATAGAAGCAAATGTATGACAGGAAGCAAACATTCATGAGCATAACATCAATACATAGAGAACCAACACAAACCATGAATTTGAATCAAAGCTTTCTTTTATTAATTCAAATGCCTGTACATGGGTGTTCTTCATATAGCTCTCTGCTTTCTCTCTCTCTTCCTGGGTTGATAATGTTACAATGTACAAATGAGGGTGTCTATATCCGTTTTCCCTCCTCCTTCTAAGACTGTCTAATCTATGAATTGAATTCGTATCTACCAGCATTAACTAGATTAAATGTCATCTATCTACCTAAGGACGAGAGCTTAAAGGCTCAAGGTCCATTTACAATGTACAAAGGCGCCTCTTCTTAAATGACTCATTGAATATTTGTGCAACAGTCCCAAAGCATTTTCAAAATTTGCGCTGCTTGTCCAACTGTCTTTTGCTTCCACGCTGGCTCGCTTGATGAGTTGGCAATGCTCCTGCATCATACTCCCTTGCTTGAAAAAATTTCATGGGCTCCTGTCCATGAGCTCCTGCACGGTCCGTCCATGCTTTTGTATCTCTGCTTCATTCTCCGAGCTGACATCTTCAACTGGATGGTTCTTCCACTTGACCAGATACTCAAAATATTGTTTCCTCTTGGTCTTCTTACTCACTCTCTTGTCTAGTATGCATTCCATTTGTGGCTTCTCTGCAACTGGCATCTGTTTCATCCACTGGATCACTGGCTACTCTATTCCAGTCTCTGCTTTTCCAGTCCTGTATGGATATAAATCTGTGACGTTGAATATCGGAGATATTCTGGTCCCATCCAGTAACTCGATCTCATAAGCATTTTCTCCGAATTTTCTCAAGACCTTGCATGGTCCGATTTTCTTCATCTTCAGCTTATTGTATGTTCCCCTCAGGAACCTTTCTTTTCTCAAATGTGCCAGAACCAGATCACCAACTTCAAACTGAAGTTGTCTCTTCTGTTGGTATGCTCTGTGCTTATACTCACAATTTGAATCTATCAGTTGCTGCTTCACCTGGCTGTGAAGTTCTTTCATCGCCTTAGCGAATTCTTCTGCACTAGCGCTGCTAGTAGCAGTCTGTTATGAATCCCTCAATTCAAAAACTCCTCTCGGATGCATCCCATAAACAACCTGAAATGGACTCCTTCCTGTGCTTTGATTTACTGAATTGTTATATGCAAACTCTGCCTATGGCAATATGCTATCCCAGCTGCTATGGTGTTATGTCACCAAGATTCTCAGCAAGTCTCCCAGACTTTTGTTGACCACTTTTGTCTGTCCATTTGTTTGAGGATGATAAGCAGAACTAAACATCAAATTAGTTCCTAGCTTCTTCCATAATGTCCTCCAGAAATTCCCTATGAATTTCGTGTCTCTGTCCGAAACTATGCTTTTCGGCAATCCATGAAGTCGAATGACCTCCTTGAAAAACATATTTGCGATGTGAGTCGCATCACTGGTTTTCTGGAACGAGATAAAATGTGCCATCTTGGAAGACCTATCCACTACCACAAAGATGGAATCAAATCCTCTTTGAGTCCTTAGCAAACCCAATACAAAATCCATGTTTATCGCCTCCCATGGTCTTTCCGGTATGGGCAATGGATGATAGAATCCTGCATTCTGCTTTCTTCCCTTGGAATGCTGGCAAATTCAACATTTGTCAATGAACCTCTTGACATCTTCTCGCATTCCTGGCTGAAAATATGACTCACTCAGCTTCGCGAATGTTTTATCATGGCCAAAATGTACTGCTAATCCACCATTGTGCTTCTCCTTTAACAGGTTCTCCCTCATAGAGCAATTTGGAATACACAGTTGATTTCCTCTGAACAACAATCCCTCCTGGATCATATAATCTATCCAAGGGCTTCTGTCTCTGAGAACTAGATTCTCAGCTGCTTCATACACCTCTCCAAAATCTGCATCTCCTGCGTACATGTCCCTGAGATTTTCAAAACCCAATGTTTTGACTCGGAACTCCTGCAACAACAAACATTTCTTGCTCAAAGCATCAACCACTTTGTTAGCAGTACCCGAAATATGTTTAATCACAAATGTGAAATTCTGCATATACTCTACCCATTTTGCATGTTTCTAATTCAACTTCTCCTGTTGAGTCACAAACTATAATGCATGATTATCACTGTACAATACAAATTCTTTCGAGATCAAGTAATGCCTCCACTTCTTCAACGCTTGAATGATGACATATAATTCCTTGTCATACATGGAGTATTTTAGTTTCACCTCATCAAGCTTCTTGCTGAAATATGCAACTGGTCTGTCTTCCTGACTCAAGACCGCTCCTATGGAAAATCCTCTTGCGTCACATTTCACCTAAAATGTCTTTTGGAAATCCAGTAACACCAGAACCGGTTGTTCTGTGATCTTCTGCTTCAACAGATTGAAGCTCTTCTCAGCCTCTACTGTCCAGTGAAAAGACTTATGTCGCTTCTTCACTATATCCATCATCGCTGCGCTAATCCCACTGAAATTCTTGATGAATTTTCGGTAGAAACTAGCCAGTCCATGAAAACTTCTCACCTCGAAAATATTTCTCGGTGATGGCCAATTCTTGATAACTGCCACCTTATCCGGATCCATCCTCAACTCATTCACCGATATAAAAAATCCCAGATAAATGAGCTCTGTCTTCATGAATGAGGATTTATTCATATTAATCAACAACTTCTCCTGCTGTAGCTTCTTCATCACAATGGCCAAATGTTTCATATGCTCTTCCTTTGTCTTACTGAAAATCAGTATGTCATCCAGATATACAACAAAAAATTTTCCGATTAATTCCCTCAGGACTTCATTCATCAACCTCATGAAGGTACTCAATGAATTTGTTAATCCAAACGGCATAACAAGCCATTCATACAAACCTTCATCTGTCTTGAATGCTATTTTCCATTCATCACCCTCTCTCGTGCGAATCTAGTGATATCCGCTTTTCAAATCTATCTTTGAAAAATACCTTTCCTCACTCAGGCAATCCATCAGATCATCCATCCTCAGTAATGGAAATCTGTACCTGATGGTTATCTTATTTATCGCCCTCGAGTCGATACACATTCTCCAACCTCCATCTTTTTTCAGACTAAGCACTGTCGGAACAACACACGGACTCAACCTTTCCCTGATCAATCCTTTGTCCAGTAACTCCTGGACTTGTTTCTTGACCTCCTCATTTTCTTGCGGCGTCAACCTGTACGTGGCTTTGTTCGGCAAACTGGCCCCTGGTATGAGGTCTATATGATGACTCATACTCCTCATCGGTGGCAACGAATGAGGTAATTCATCCACCACGATGTCAGCGAAATCTTCCAGTAGTTCCTGAACCTCATCTGGCAAATCATCCACTCTTGTGCTAGTCAGAACAATTCTCGGCTTTCTGACCACAAAGAATTGTGGATCTTATTTCCTTTTCACTTCCGTAAGAAGTTCCTTCCCACTCATGAGAAGTACCATGTTGTTCACTTCCGGATTCACCTCCTTATCCTTTATCAGAAGCAACATATGGGTTCTCCCATTCTTCTCCAGGGTATATGTGTTCATTATCCCATCATGAACCACATTTCTGTCGTATTTCCATGGTCTACCCAGCAATAAATGACATACATCCATGGGAATGACATCACAGAGTACTTTATCATTATATCCACCTATCTTGAATTCAACCAATCATTGTTTAGTGACACTTACCTGATGTCCCTTCTATAGCCATGAAACTTTGTATGGACTCGAGTGATCAGTTGTCTCCAGCTCCATCTTTTCCACCATCTCGGTTGAAACACGATTATCTGTGCTACCGCTGTCCACAATAACCTTACATACCCTATCCTTGGTCTTGCAAGCTATTCTGAAAATTCCGGTCCTTTGAGCTAAGTCCTCCACCTCCTTCCCAGGTGTTAAGAGAACTTTACACATCATCAATGACCTTCCGCCTTCTATGTCTTCGGCCTCAACATCCCGCTTTTGTGCTTCGGTGATGTGAGCTTCTTCAATGTCCTTTTTTTTCTTTGGACACTCGAATGACCTGTGCCCATTCTTCCCGCACGTGAAGCATGTGATTACTCCACCTCTTCCTCTTCCTCTACCTCTAGTACGAGGAAAAGTATTTGCGTCAGCATAATCTCCTCTCTGTTCATTATGCTATTCTCTCTGTTCAATGTATGGCCCTCTCTGTGAGGTCCCACCTCTCTCAATTTTACCTTGAGGTTTCTTCCATTCCTCCTTGGGCTTCTGGTACTTGTCCTGGGCAACTGACTTGCCTCTGGGCTGACTTCTGCCTTGCCCTCGCTGTCCTTGCTTACAACTCAACTTCTCTTCATCTTTCAAATCCATATGATAGGCGTCCTCCACAGTTCGGATGGTCGCCATACTCAATTCATCTTGAATGTCGTATCTCAGACCATTCAGATATCTAGCAACCTTCTCATCATCACTCTCCCGATGACCTGCCCTAATGTTTAGTCGATAGAATTCCTTTGTATATTCTTTCACTGTCATTAGTTTCTATCTCAGGTTCTGCATCCTCCTGAACAGAGTAATTTGATAATCTCTTGGGATGAATTTCGATTTCATTTTTACGATCATTCGATCCCAACTCTTGATCTTCTGCTTGCCTTTGCAACGTCTATATGCTTGTAGCTCGTCCCACCACAATGTTGCATGTCCTTTCAATCATGTGACAACATGTCTGTCCTTCTTATCCTCTTCGATATCCTCATAATTGAAGTAGGTGTCAAGAGCTCTAATCCAATCCATAAGCTCTTCTGCATCCAGGTTTCCGTCATAGACTGGAATATCCATCTTCAACTTTGCACCCATCCTGGAAATAGCTTTGATTAGTCATTCATTCGCTACATCCTCGGTTGCAACTTCCTCCTCTCATTCAGCCTCAACTTCACTGTTGGAATCACTCAAATCCCCTGCACTGGCTGTACGTCTTTGCGCCATCTCCATGTCCTCAAGTCTTGCTCGGAGATCACACATTTGTCTTTCCATTTCTGGATTGACTACTTGTCTGCCTCTTCTTCGCACTTCCCTATCCTCTGGATCAGGTGATTGTCTTTCCCTCCTGGGCGGCATGGCGAATTCCTTCTTCTTCTCTGCTACAGAAAGCAAAGAGTCTTTCTAGGCTCTGATACCAAACTTGACACAGGCGCACTCCTTGGAGCACGCCTGCTCCCTTAGGACCTTCTTTCTCTTCGGCCCGAAGAACCCAAATGTTCTTCTAATTCCCTATCGGGAATTCTTCACCCACAGATTCTCTTCACGCGATCCCTCTTCCTTTACTTATTGGAGGATCAGAACTCGCGGCTTTGCAAGTTCAATGTCTGTCCCCGGGCTCTCAAATCCCCGAGACCCGATGGCCAGTCAACGCTGACTTTATCTCACCCTATCGGGACTTCTTCTTTGTTGGGATTTTCCTTGTTAGGATATCACTACTCGCGATATCAAACACTTTGATTTATTGACTCCCGATATCCGATGTGATGAAACTACGGTGGACACATGTGGTTCAACCTTTCCACTTCCTGTCGCTTCTATCAGGATTTCGGGATTCGTGGGATCGCGAATCCTGATGCCCAAGGATTAGGGTCTTGCCTTTTCCCGATCCCCGATACTGTGCCACCTGTCCTCCACTCTGACTCTGTTGTGGCAGACACTATCCTGTGACTTGTCAGGATATCGCGGATCATGATTCCATGATGCAAGAATACCTTGTCCATGAAAACCATGATTCTCCGAACCACGACTCCCTTGGATCTCCTGACATGCGTTCCCACTGATGGACGGTTCTGATCTTGTCGGGATACCGCAGATCGCAATATCGCAATTCTCATTGCAATCTTTTGGAGCTTCAACTCGCGAATCCTAGATACACGATATCATGTGTAGATCTGGCTCCTATGGCACGGATCGACGACTATACCCCTCCTGAGCTTGAATACTTTCCACACCTGTGTCGATAAATTCCCTACACCTCCATGAGATCCAACGTCCCTTGGAACTTCGCGAAATCTCCTAGAGGATTTTAGGCCATCCATCCTTCCTTATGTAATCCACGAAATGAAGAAATGTCTCCCCACAAGACTCATTCACCTGCTCGCCAACCTGCGACGCCCTTGCAACTTCAAGTCGCACTTGTCTACGCTATCTTTTAGCAACTCATAGGCCTATCCTTCCTGAGCTTTCCACAGTTACTCGATCTCTTAGAAAGAGAGAACTCTTTGCACACAATCCTTGTGGCAACCCTTCAACCTCGACTGGAAGTTGAAGCTTCTCGACTCTGCGCACTCCTTGTAGCAGTAGTCTTTAGTGCTTCACTTAGGTTCTGTACCCTGAGACTGTTTCCTAGCCTGCACACTCCTTGCAAAACACTATGCCTAACTGCACATTCGAGAAAATGAGAACAAGAGTTATCTCTAATTGAACCCTTCTGTCAACGCACTCCTTGCGGAAAAATTCGACTGCACTCCTTCTAGGAATCCTCTGGCTCAGTTAGAGAAACAATTGAAACTCATTCACTCACCCTCTCAGACTTCAATCCAACCATGAAATCACATACACAACATATAGAAGCAAATGTATGACAGGAAGCAAACATTCACGAGCATAACATCAATACACAGAGAACCAACACAAACCATGAATTTGAATCAAAGCTTTCTTCTATTAATTCAAATGCCTATACATGGGTGTTCTTCATACAACTCTCTGCTTGCTCTCTCTCTTCCTGGGTTGATAATGTTACAATGTACAGATGAGGGTGTCTATATCTGTTTTCCCTCCTCCTTCTAAGACTGTCTAATCTATGAATTGAATTCCTATCTACCAGCATTAACTAGATTAAATGTCGTCTATCTACCTAAGGATGAGAGCTTAAAGGCTCAAGGTCCATTTACAATGCACAAAGGCGCCTCTTCTTAAATGACTCATTTAAGATTTGCGTAACAGTCCCAAAGCATTTTCAAAATTTGCGCTGCTTTTCCAGCTGTCTTCTGCTTCCGCGCTAGCTCGCTTGATGAGTTGGCGATGATCCTGCATCAGTTATCATCCATGGAACATCGACAGAAGAAGAATTTGAAGTTATTAGGTTTGTTGAGAACAAAACCCCTTTTCCTCTTTTGTTAGGGACGACTTGTATTGAGAAGGATCAGATCAAAAGGAAGGCAGAGGAAGAATCTACAGAAAAGAAAAAGAAATAACTAAGGGATCTCATAGCTAGAATAATAGATCGACTGATAGAAGAACAAGAAGTTGAGTTGAAGCAATAGAAGGCAAGAGAATTATCTATAAAGGTTGAAATAACACAAGAAGGTTTGAAGGACATGTCCATGCAAGAAGAAAGTATATCCACCTAGGAATCTGTAAGGGAAGGGATATTAAATTCAAACCCTTTGAGAGCACATCACCAGTGCGAAGCTACCACGCTAGGAGAAGATAAGAATAAGAATAGAAAGAGGAATATAGAGACTCAGATCATAGGAAAGAAGGCAAGGAAGCTCAGTAAGAAGAAATCCAAGTTAGAAAAGATATAGGTAGTGATAGAGAAGACTTCGTAGAAGGAAGACTTGCAGGCTCTGAACCTCGCTGGAACAAGAGAACCGTGCACTATGGGACTTCACCATGGCAAAGCTATATGACCATTGGAGGTGCCCCGACCATTAGAACGATGATCATAACGTCTAAGAAACACATTTATGGGTGACTAGACTACGTTTGGGACATTGAGACTGTGCCATAATGGATGGATTCGTATTGATTGAGGCATTCCTATCCGTTGGAGGAATCTGTTGCGACGCTTGCTTACTTAACCCATCTAATGCTGCATCAGGACCACTTTTTTCTACCTATGATTATCTGAGATAGGAAACAAAGTGATTGTGTGTGTCGAATTGTTCTATCAGACCTCACCATATGTTGTTTACCCCGCAATCCACTCTCCTACCTCGACTTATTTGTTAATAGTGAGAATGTCGGCCGAGCGCACCGAGCTAGAGAAGTCCACTGAAGAAGTTTTGAAGAAGTTTATGGCTGATAAAGCTATGTCTGAGGGAGTAAAAAAATTGTCAAATAGGGGACTGAAGGCTTCCCCTTCAACTAAAAATTGCTCGAAATGTGCCAACCCTGCTACCGAGAAGCAAAGTAAGCATCACAACGATCTGGCAGCTAACACGAAGCAGATCTCGTCGATCTTACAAGATTAAATCCCTCCTTTGGCTAGCGTAGTTAACCGTGAAAACATTCCATGGGACTTTGAGTATACAATGATCATAGTGTACGTCCCAAAGGGGATACACATAGAAGGAATCCAGTTGGGACAGATCCCAGCATTGAAGAACAACGATTTCAATCTAGACGACAAAAGGAACTATGTGATTCTCACACCTCACAGATATTCAATGAAGACAACTAGGAAGAATCCTCACATAGTCTCTGAACCATGGATTAAGGAGCTTGCGCAGTCCACAATACTCAACGTGATGAAGATCCCTCAGTTTGGACAACATTAGGAGGTTAACGCTTCCGTTAAACTCCTCTTGCCATGCTATCATGGAGGATACCTATGGCTTGATAGACACATTATTGTGGATCCAACACTGATCCACCTGATCATAGGACTGAGCATGCACGGACCCAACACTCAACAGTTCTACCCAAGGAAAACTTCATATCGCTCCCTGGAAAAATGCATAAAGGATGTATACAATGAAGTTGAAAAGGGAAAGAGAGGCTACAAGGTAGCCGCCATTCAAGATGGCACAATGCGCCTAGCTTATCAGCTTATAGCTAGAAAGATCATCAGAAAGAACCGCTGCAGGCAGGTCATTGGGTTCATGGTGGACCTCATAGGGAAGTGCATGGAGGGGATGCAAATGAACTAGGTAAGCTACCTTGTCAATGAAATCGAGAAAGACTGTCGCGAAGTGCAGGATCAAGGATATGAGTTGCATTTCAACTGGTTGCTTGTGTTGATTGTATTTGTCACTTGGAAAATGTCAGAGGGAGACTCCTTCTCAGAGATTGAACCTTTGGAGCCATTAGCCGCGAAGTTCTCCACTCTATGGTACACGAACAACATGTCAAAGCAGTGGTAGCCGAACACAGTTTTCCACGCCTACTATCAGTAGCTAAAGGTTTCTATTGAGTCGTTCCCATGCATGACTCCACAAACATTACACCAATACAAAACATTAGCTAAGTTCCACATAGATTGAGATTTCATTTATATCATTGCATGCAGGGATGAGAGCAAAGAGAAGTTACAGTACTACTACAAGATGACCGACAAAGATATGGAGGATATCACTAAGGAATGGTCAACAAAGTTCCTTGTACCAGTTGATGATGTATAACTTTCCAACCCTGACATCATCGAAAGACCCTTGGTCACCCAGGCTAAGCATGTCAGACATACCAACGAGAAGAAGAAGAAGAATAAAAAGGAGGAAGTCCATAACATAGAGAGTGATGAGGAGGACAACTCCTCAGAAGAAAGTAGACATGGCTTGCCCATAGGAGGAGGAGGAGATGAAGTAAATCAAGAAGTAGGAGAGGAATAAGGAGAAAAAAAAGGAGAATACAAAGCTACACCACCGAAGGACCCCCCTACAGAGACAAAAACATCGAAGAAGAGGAAGGGTTCTCTGCAAAAACCCTCGAAAAGAAAGAAGACCCGCACAAGTAATCCCCACCTAGAGGCTACGCTCACACATGATGACATCAGTATAGTTCGCGGAGTGATGGAGGATGCGTTTGAGGACCTATTACAGATATATGGTGTGAAGAAAGAAGAGTTGTATGTAAGAGTTGAGAAGGAGCTGAAGGAGATACAATGAGCTATTCAAGTTAGTCCTGTAGTTCCTACTACTCCTTCATCATCAGAGACTGTAGAGTTGGGGGATGAGCCAGCCCAAATTCGTAGATTGGCAGCTGCAATAGAGGCTTGGCTTCATCGAGTCTAAGAAGAGAAGGAACATGCTACAAAATCCCCAAATAAAGAGAAAGAATAAATATTGGAGAAACTACGAGTTGCGTGGTACTATGTAACTACGTATGAAAATGAGAGAGATGAGTTCCAGGTAATGCTTGAGGGAGACAAAGAGAGGATACAAAAGGAAAAGGACTAGTTGCTCGCAGCGCAAACTGCAGTCAAGGAAGTAGTGATTAGAACACTTCACTCTGTGCCAGGCTCGACACAGGAGGAACTTGAGTCAGTTGAGGTCCAAGTGACCAAGATCGCTGAGGCCATTCAAAAAATTCAAGTAAGGGTAACAAAGTTGGATCTTCAACTAGTACCAAGAAATCTATAGGAAGTGCACGATCAGAGGGAGGAACCTGCTAAGATCACAGTGGAAAGAATCAAAATGCTCACCTCAAAGTGCAAGAAGCTAAGCAACAAAATCATGCATACCTATGAATGCCTCATGGAATACCTAGAGATTAGGAAGTTGGAAGAACAACTAAAGGAAGCACAACAACAGAAACTGATAGTTCAAGCACAGATGAAGTCACTCACTACAATTAAGAGAATGAAGATATCACAAGAAAAGCGTGCAGTGCAGTAGAAGATTAATGCCATCTAGGGTAGGGTCATGGAAGTCACACAGAGGCTAAAACTAGTGTAGGACGAAGCCTGCATGGTGTTTGAAGAGATCAAAGGACAAGGCTCGCAACTGGACCAAGTGGTTGTGATAGTGGAACAACACCTGGAAGGGCCTGTTACCGAGCAATTACTCTAGGAGCTCACTGAGCATGAGGCTCAGGAAAAGCAGTAGGTCGAGGCATATCGAGCTAAGATTGAGGTCTTCAACAAAGTGCTTCCCAGATATGAGTGACGTGGGATGAGTCATAGGTGAGTGTTGGGGGCTTCTTGGCCCTCGACCAAGTTTTGAGGAAACATTGGTCGGTTTTGATCACTTTTGGACTTTGATAGGCTGGTTGAAGATGGAGTGCCCAGGTTGAGCTGAGATCGCGGGATCTCACTTATTTTGTGGACCCAACAAGGGGTTCATTAGGGTTTTTGTATTAGGGTTTTGGGATGTCGTCCCATGGGTTTACCCATGATTAGGCCTTTTTGTAAGGGATGTAAAAGTATATATAGGAAGGAATGTAATGTAGAAGTAGAAAAGTGTGCTTAGTTCAAGAAATATAGTGAAATCTTAGTGCTAGAAAGTGGTGTAAGTAGCTAAGTGCAAGAGGCAAGTAGTTCTGAGTTGATTTGTACAACAAACTATGTATGTAAGACTTTGTGTGTAATAGAGGAGTTGGCTCTGTGCCTTGATTTGATTTTGGGAAGGTGGATTTGGTGATTAGTGCACAGATCACCTGTCTAGTGTGAAGCTAGGCTCTATGGATTAGTGCAAAGGAGCAGATGAATGTAAGAGATTGAAGAATAATAAAAGAAGAAGAAACAGTTGGTGGACGTAGCCCCACACTGGGGTGAACCATGTATATCATGTGTTGATGGTTTTCTTTGTGTTGTAATGTTTATGCTATGAATTTTCTTAGAGAATTGAATGTTGTGAATGATAGATAGATATATGAATGTTTAGTGCTCTGTTTATGTTGAATGTGTTAGATCTAACTTTTGATGCTAAGTGCGATGTATAGTTTGTTATTGTTACTGCATTGATATGTACTTAGGGTTGATTTGTGATGTGAATAGAGCTAATGAATTAATGTGTGTTGTCCCTAAGTACTCTGTGAAGTGTCATAATCACAAATCCGTGTCCCGACTTGGTTATTGACACTTGAGTCCTGTAACCCCCCTACCTCTACATTGGGTGAGACTGCATATGCTTCGCAGGTGTTTCCAAAAGGGCAGATAGTTGATTTTTGTTGGTGCGCTATTGAAGAGGTTGAACCCTGGGTCTACCCCTGTGCCAACTATTGGAGAAATTTCTATTTTTGACACACTAGTTCAGTGGGAGTTAATTGACTAGTTCTATTTAAAATTTCTATTTTTACCATCACTATTATGCATGCATGCATTCCTAAGGAAAGCTATCTGCTTGATTTCTTTTCTTAATTATGGAATTATTTTCTCTATATATGAGTGTATTCTACTCATTCATTGTATCATATTGATCATGATCTATGTATCAGTCATCAACTCATTAGAGTAGTGTGAATATATTTTCTCATTCTTCCATATCGAATCTCTCTTGTTTTTTTGATAGGCTTTGTTTGTAATTGCTTTGGCTAGATCTCCTGTGCAGGTTTCCATGAAACAATGGCATGGTATTAGAGATATGATTCTTGGAGCAAGCCAAACATGCCAAAGAATAAGGAAAATCAGAGTTTCGATGAGCTAAATCCATGGTCGTAAATTTCAGCAATTATTCCTCCCACAAATATTAAGGTTTTGAGGAAACGTTACACCTAGAAAGTAAATCGACCCATTCTGGAAGTGGGTTTTCAACCGTTTGGTGAGATTCCTCATCATTTTCTCAAAAAGTAACTCACAATATCATCTCCTAAAACTGATATGAATTTTTAATTTCTTAATTTTTTCACTTGCAGATTGAGAGTAAATTTTTAGGGGTTCTTGGAATCAGTGGGAGAGACGGATATGACAACTATTATACAGTCAAACTTGGTGGTAATCCTCACACCATACAATTATTTTGATTGGAATCCCAAGGCAGAATTCCAACTCAGAAGGAAACAATTGTATAATTTGACGATGGTGATAAAAACATAACCTACATCAACGATTGAGAAGATGAGATGGGAGAACTGTAAGGATGAGGCCATAGGACTACTTATTGAGTTAATATCCACTAATTTGTGGTTGCATGTTGCCACATGAAAGACTCCAAACAAGAACTGAACCACCTTGGAAGGACTCTTTGGAAAGCAGGATGAGACACGATGTCATATGTTTGAGGTAGAGTTTAATACCTTAGACCCTAAAAGTTTTGATAATATACAAGATTTTTTTACTAAATTTAAATCTTTGCTATTAATATTGGGTGAATGTGGTATTGGTAAGTCTACACAAGAGAAACAACTTATTCTAGCAATCTTGGCCAAACTAGGACCATAATACACTGTATATGTCTCCAATTTCCATTCTGGCAGATGTCTTTTTGGAACAAATTGGAAAATGCCTACGTTGGCTCAGTTCATTGAGTCTCTTACACAAGAGTAGATAAAAATCATTCATATGGGCATCATGAAAGATCCCAAAGCACATGAATTCACCATGCAAGATGGAAAATGGTCATTCAAACATAATAGGAAGGAGAGATATTCCAAATCCTTTAATTATTCTTCAGGTTCCAAAGACTCTTCAGATTCCAATCGACTTATTGCAATAAACCGAATCATGAAGAATATACATGCATGAAGAAACAAATCGATCTTATGACACATGCACTTCAACAAAACAACCTTGGAAACTTCATTCCAGAGGGAGTTGAGAAGAAGAAGGAATAAGATCATGCTCCTAAGAAAGGTAATCATCATGATCTTGTTGCAATTAATTCCTCAGTTGATTCATGGATTATAGATTCTGGTGCAACCCATCATATGGCAATGAAAGATGAAGTTTTATCTTCTTTGAGTGCATGTTCAAGACCCCCTATTCTCATGGGGGATGATACTCCAATAGCAATAGTAGGAGAAGGGAGAGTGGAACTCCATAATGGCAGTTTTGAGAATGTTTTACATGTTCCAAATATTTCTATGAATCTTCTCTTAGTTTATCAGATCACTCAGAAAGGAAAAAAGATTGAATTTACATCAGATTCAGTTTCAGTAATTGACATGCATGACAATTCCATTATTGCAATTGGTGAGGTGGCTCATAAGTCGAGGTTGTATAAATTCACTAAGTTTTATGACGATGACTCCTCTATTTTACTTACTCATAAGGAGAGTACTTTTCATGCACCTCCACTGAAACATGCATATACTCTTGTTCTTCCATCAGTTTCAGACATCAGAAATGATTCCATATACTTTGATTTTGTACATGAAAATAAACACGTAGTACATCCAGATAAGAACCCAACGCTGAAGCTTCAGTAGATTCCCAAGAAGGCACATACCACACTTTAGGCATTAGGAAACCTTGTAGGGAATCCATTGGATTCGAGGAGGACTCGATCTCAACATGTGGAGCCTTCTCATGTATTTTCATCTTCATAACTTGTAATGTCCATGCATTGCTATATCGTTCAATATACTGATCCACATAATTACAATAGGGTTGTGGGAAATCCATTATGGAAAGAAGCCATGCAAAATGAGTATGACTCACTCCTACAGAACCAGACTTGGAATCTGGTTCCACATCCACCAGAAGGAATATTTTCAGGTGCAGATGGGTCCACAGGATCAAGAAGTACAAGGCTCGACAAGTTTACAAAGGACTTCATCAGATTCATAAAGATTTCTACATCTTCATGAAGACTTTCGATGAACAAAAGTTTCAAACTTTGCGAGATCGTCTTCCAGTGAAGAACATTGTTGTCTAGCAACTGTTATTTTCTTCTTTTGATACATTATCTTTTGAGGAGGGGTTTGTTCCCACATGGTTTTCCCTCTTTCCTCACTTTTATTCAGTGTTCATTAATTGCATTGTATATGAGTACGTAAAAGGACTGGTAGCCGGGACTCATTTTTTACTCCATAGTGATGTTCAGGGGGGTGTTGGAGAAATTTCTATTTTTGACACACTAGTTCAGTGGGAGTTAACTGACTAGTTCTATTTAGACTTTCTATTTTTACCATCACTATTATGCATGCATGAATTCCTAAGGAAAGCTAACTGCTTGATTGCTTTTATTAATTATGGAATGCTTTGCCATATATATGAGTGTATTCTACTCATTCATTGTATCATATTGATCATGATCTATGTATCAATCATCAACTCATTAGAGTAGTGTGAATATATTTTCTCATTCTTCCATATTGAATCTCTCTTCTTTTCTTGATAAGCTTTGTTTGTACTTGCTTTAGCGAGATCTCTTGTGTAGGTTTCCATGAAACATTGACACCAACAGTCACCCACTATTTGACAAAGTAAAAATTGACTTGGTCAACTATTGTCGGAATCCAGAAGGACAAAATTTATAAATATGTTGCATTTTAGAGACGTTGCAACAATTTTTCTATAATGATGACAGTTCAAAAAGGGTATAAAGTGTTTTT